>OX401406.1:23661180-23763163 GCA_947846245.1 Cerastoderma edule
GACACCGACGCTCTATCACTGTACCACTGTCGCCCAGATTCACATATTTCTGTTATCTTTAGTGTGATTTCATAGAATGGGGAACACTGTGTGTTTCTCAAAATGACGCCCCATTGTAGAACAACGATGCCAACGAAAATCATTGATATTACCTATGCATTATGTTCGATACTTTATCTTACAAAACTCATCGAAACAATACTTTCATGAAGTAGGTATTTACTCATATGTATATACATACCGTCATGTGTCTCATACGCCAATAGGGCCGGGTGTTGAAATCAATTGACTGAGGTGCTTTTGATTTATAATACTGTACTATTGTAATATTATAAAGTACCTTTCACGTGTCGTATATGTATTTGCTTAGAATATGAAACAAGACAATACCATACAACACAATGGCAATTAGATACAATCAAGCAGTTTAACACAATTAAGCAACACATGCCCGAGACAAATCCCCTGCAAAGAGAAAAGGCCAGTGCATGCTTCCCCCCTAAATGATAACACCGATATCCATCATTCGTTAACAAGACAACAAAAAGGGAGGGTGCATCCCCCCGTGGAGATTAATTGAGACGATAAGGCTGATCACAGCAGGAAGGCGGCCCCTTGTTGACGGGACCTAGATTGCCGAGCCTGATAACCGCCCTGATACATGTGATAAGGCGCGGTTGTTGTTATCAGTTCCTTCTTGATGTATGGCCGCGCGTGTCACGTGCCTCAGCTTACGCGTATAAATACATGTAGTGCACTGCAACCGGGATGGAACTCATTGTTGTTTATTTGTTTTGATTAGGATTTTTATGCCGTTCTTTTCGGTATTTCAGCCAGATCACAACGGCTTTCACATCTAGTTCAATCTAAGCTTATATATCATAAGTCGATTTTGAATCAAATAATTAAAAACTTCGTTTAATCATTCTCCTCTTCGGACATATAGCGCGTACTCGCGACCAATGCACATTGAATAAAGGTCGAAAAGAGGAGGCCGCTCTAAATAGGATTTGAACCATCGACTCTCGTGTCCTGAGGCCGACGCTCTTCCTCTAAAACATAATCCTACAATTTTTCATACTCCTGTTCTTTTTATCTACAGGTACTGCACATTCCAAGCAGCTGACATAAATAACTCAGAGGTGACAGAGGAATAAATCATATTACATATACTTCATTTAACCCATTACCAGACAACAACGGCATTTATACACTTTGTTGCAGACGACTCTGGAAAACATTGTTGGAAATGGAAAAAATTGCTGTAAACAGCAATTCAACCTATTCCTAAACAATAACATTTGACCAGGTTATTGCCGCCGACTCTGGAAAAAAGTTGTGCCTAAACGAGCAATTTCCTCTTTTCCCACAATGATTTCTGCACTAACAGAAGATTACTTTCCAATTTCATCACATTTTGAAATGTCTTCTGCAAACTCTTACCATTTGGGTCCGTCGGAAATGGCGTTTAGTAAAGGGTTAAAGTCTGCCAAAGCCCATCCTCAAACTCAGGACCATTGTATTAAAGGTAGAACGCATTATCGCCTGAGCTAAGTCGGGTTGCTTTGTTAAATAAAAAAACCAACATTTGGTTGGTATATAAATCTTTTAAACTTGCCACAACAACTCGTCTATGTTCGTGTATATGAAATCTGTTTTATTTAGTACTGTGCCTGGTGCCATAATGACTAAAAGGCGCAAATCAGGAGCAAATGGCGAACAAAGTTTTCTGTTTGATAGGGATAAATGTCAGCCAATACAAAAAGCATTTCCCCGAAAAGAGCGATTTCTCCTCTGTTTTGTCATTATTATTCATCTCTTTACCAAACAGGGCAGAAAACATTGTGGGAAGAGGGAAAATTACTCGTCACGCACAATTACCCCTTTACCCACAATGTTTCCGTCGTCGTCTTCAACAAAGTGGTTAAATGTCGTTCTTGTCTGGAAATGGGTTAAACCTCTGGTTGGTCACTTAAAACATATACACATTTGTCATGCTTTGGTACACCTACATGACATGAGCATCGACGTGTTTCAGATTCCGTGTATGAGGCACTGTCAACAAGAAAGGTGGATATCTTATGATACAAAGTACCGCCGTCTCTTGCCTCTGTATTGCAGAACCATATGGTCAACGCCATCTCTTGGCATAACAACGGTGTAAATGACGTCCTTCGGAATTACCCAGTTCAGTCCACGGACAAAAAATGCGGTTACCACGTATCAGTTCTGCTAAAACAATGCACATGGGATAAGATCTCCTTCGTAGTCATCTTTCTTTTGTTAATCAAACGGTTAGGTTTGCTCTCGTTTATTGCTTCAAGGAATTATCTTGATCTAACCTGTCACAAGAACGCATTTCTTTTTATTTTACTTTTTAAACAAATGAATGAAAATGGTATTATTCGTCCAAGACAACAACAACAAAAGCTTTAAGGCAGTATACATGTGTGTATTGTAGTCCCACGATATTTCGGAAGCATACGTGTTCAATGCATTTCAAAGATAGCCAAAGCATTTGGCTATCTTTGCAACTTCGTAAACAATTATAGGTACCAAATACGTTGAAACTTTACACTTGTTGGTCCTTAATTCATCTGTTAATTCATACCAAATAATAACGACATTTAACAACTTTGTTGCAGACTTTGGAAAATATTGTCACAATATTTTCCCACAATGTTTTCTCCACTATCAGAAGATTATTTTCCAATTCCATCAAATTTTAAAAGGTCCTCTGCAAACTTTTTCAAATTTGGATTGTCAATTAGTTGGCGTTTCGTAAAGAGTGAAGCCATACTCAATCACCGGAAGTTCATCCATATGATTTTAGCCGTGATGCATTATGGTACATTTTCCCGCGCTCTGTAATGTGATTGGCTGATATCTCAATTCGCATTGAGTCTGTATCACTCAGGGCTGTCACTTGCGCGAAGTAAGGCAGTCGGCATGGTGTAATCTCTAGCCATGTGTGATGCGGTTTAGATTCGTTTAGAATTATTTCCTGGCAGCTTGGAACGGGACTACTTTCTCGCAGTTCATAAAGTGTTGCAGTGCGTTCGAATTATTGGACTTAACTAAGAGTGTGTCTCAAATGATTGATTGGTTTGTAATAATTTGTTTCTTTTCTTTAAGTTTGAATGCGCTTCTCGTGAGACTTTATGTTTTAGAAATTATCTTATTGCTGTGGTATCCATAATCAACATGTATTACGATAACCATGAACGTTGTATGCATTAACAACGATATTAACATTGAAAGTGTCGGTTCAGGAATTTAAACTGTATAACGATTGAAACCCGTACTAAGTGACATAGACAACAGTTTCAATGGGTATGATCCTGCGCGGCACCATTTTTAAGTCAAATACATACCAAAAATCAGATGTATAACGTGCTTTCTGAGTTAAAAGGTTTGGACACATGGTTTGTTCATACATATTTATACATAACAGAACATTTGATTTCGTTTTGCGTTGTTTGAAAACAATATCAAATGTAAATCATAAGAGTATTAATCAAATGATTGTGAAATGCAAACCCTTTTGCAAAGAGCAGCAGTATCAACAATTTACATTGATAGTTCTTAAATTGCAAATATTGAAAAAAATAGTATAGAAGCGAACGTCGGTTACTTACCCTAGTTCATAGGAAGCTCTGGAGTAGTCAATAATCGTTTTTGAATGGACCAAATTGAAAGAATCAACGCACGGCATAAGTTAAAAAGAAACCCGAATAGCATTACTCAGTATTATTTAGTAGAAGCCTTTATGATGATCCTTCGTGCTGATGCTCTTGTCACAATTATTTCTTATGTCCTCTGCAATATGTGCACACCAACATTTTGTTTAAGCATTTAGTGTATTTGTAGCAGATGATCGATAAATGATTCAATATTATCATTTTGAGCACAACTCGTGAGAAAACACTTATATTCGTAGTTAGGATACTCTTGGTGGTTTGGTGGTGGTGGTGGGGGTAAAGGCTATATATGTAGCCATTACCCCGAAATAATATTCTAACATCATATACCTGTGTGAGAAACGGCTTTGTAATTAAGACAATCACAACGGAAGTTAATCTTGAGCAAGATGTAACGACTACGCCATACGAATATACATACTACAGAACTACTTTATTGCATGATGCTAAAACCTCGTGAAATTTCAAACCTGGATCGGGTAAGATCGAGCGTGTCGGTCACATGACCAATACGTCAATGTCACCGTCCATGCATTTGCCAAAATGGATTATAATATATGGACGCTGAATTACGTGAACGATGTGACAAATCCGTCAGACAGTTTGACTGCCAAATTGATTAGTGCCGTTTATAAAGAACGGTTAAAGCCTTTCATTTGTTGTATGAAGGAACCAGCAGGCTTTATCAAAATAAGCAAATTTATACAGGTACTTCATACGACCAAAAGAAACAACTGTTCGCGTTCGACCAAACTCACTTTTACAAGCTATTTGTTGGTTTCCTTACTTGAAGGAAACAGGGCATGCCTTGATTTTGTGTTGGTAATATTACTTAAGATTGTTTAAGCGACCATTTTGCCAAAAATATTCGCTAAAAGCTGGTTGATAACACATGTGAAGAGGTTTGGACATTTTAATTGTATTTCGTTGAAGCTGTATAGTAGCTGTGCTATTGTTGTATGAAACGTACTGTAACAAAGCCGTTGGAAGAAAAATACGTTTGTTTTAGGTATAAAGAGCCTTATACGAAGAATATGTATGCATGCAAATCCAAAAGCGTTGCAACTCTTTTGAAATACATCGCAAACCGACTGTATATACTGAGATATGTTGACACATTTTTAATCCTTTTCGCACTTTGCATCTTTTTTCATTTCATATTATATCGCTAAACAAACACTTTACTAGTCCAACGGTATTTTACTTTGACTTGCAAAGTGTCTCTCTCATACGTGAACAAGCACCTCTTAAATACATAAATAGCAGACGACATACACAATCATTGGTGAAGACGTGAATGCTTTTGTAAAGTTGACGTTTTCTCTTTTTATTCATCTTTATATTTTCACTAAATAGTTAAAAATCACGAGGTTGGTTTTCAGTTGAATATCTTATACATCGGTTGGTGTTTTGCAGTTTTGTTTACGTGTGATTTATGGTAGGGTAATGTGAAAGCCCATAAACTCAACTCGTTTAAGAAAAAACATTTTATATATGGGCCACGTCACGCGAAAAGGGGCACTCGGATATAGCAAACAGTGTAGCCCCAGACCAGCCGCCACATCACTGACGTGGCGGCTGGTCTGGGGCTACACTGTTTGCCATCTTAGAGGACATCCAGTTATACCTTTAAATAAATACAAATGATAACTTGCGTGACCAGATGCTGGAATAATAGCTCTAAGATAGAGCTGAGTCAGCGCTTTCTTTATATGTCCGAGTGCCCCTTTTCGCGTGACGCGGCCCATATATCATATTACGCGTAAACATGAATATAAATTAGGTAACCCTCCAAAACGTTCCAGTATGTTTAATACCGCTTGAACGGTTCCAACTTAGTAAGATGAGGTTTGCTACCGATGATCATTCATAACGAGATTTATTTTGCTGAAACTAAAGAATATAAACCTGATATTCCCCACTTTACATCGAGTTCATCAGAAGACGACAGTTTCAATGTATGGCAGACGACAATTTCCTTGTTCGAATATACAGCGCTTATATTTAAAGCAACAGTTCCTTCTGTTCGAATAACAGATATAATTTTGAACACGAACAACCTCTGGAAGAAGCCTTACACTCCAAGCCATGGCCGATTAATATTGATTTGCTACATGACAGTTTTTTCGGAAAAAGATATTTTCTCTAGCAAAACGTCACAAATTCAATATATTTGAGTTCTTTGCATCTGCATCAGACAACTTTATTTCAAGACACATATGCAACAAAATAATAAATTGCTCATGGTGAACAAGTCATCCCATAGCTGACATTAACTTTATCCAATTACATCAAAATGATGTTTTTTTCAATACTAGCATTGTCATCTGTTGTTTCCTTTAATTTCGATCAGACCACAAAGTTCTATATGGGGAAAAGAGTAACTTTAGGAAAGTATATTACAACATGCGTGGTATATGCACACACTGTGGGATGTAAACATGTTCATACGACGATATGTAATTAGTTTTATGTGCTCTTAAAGCAAAGACATAATGCGTGTTGGATAATCGACAGGTAATTAATGGATACATTTAACTAATTGCATTGTATGGATCGTTTAATTGAAATTATGAGCTTGTAATTTTATTTGAATATCTGATGAGAATATGGGTATTATGTTATTTTCAAAGAAAAGTATAACTCCGGGAATGAATACCATTTTTCATCATACCTACGCTGGCCTTATTATACCTAAGTTATTGAAAAAAACTACAACAACAACTCGCAGATATGAGGAATTAAGTTAGAAAATGATATCTTCAAAGTTGAACAACAGCTGCATTGTTTTATGATATGCACTAAAGAATAGTTGTTGGAAACAAAAATAGATTATTTTTAATTCTTTAAAGTGGGTATACAGTGAAAGAACATGCTTTTCAATCCAAATGCGTGACATCGCTACTGAGATCCACCACAAATAAACTGTACAAACTTAGATGAATTGCGACGCTTTCTGAATTAATCGTGTTTCCAAGAGCTACTTTAAATTGCATAACAAACAACACTACAACAAATGCATTGTTTACGACACCTTATTTTGACTTTCAAACTTTCTTATCTGTGAACAAGAAACTTTAAGAAACCAAATTTTCTAAATACACATACACTTGACCTGCATTTCAGAAATTACACTACCTGTAAACAAGTCCAACATACAGCCGACAAATAGATTCAGGAATAAATTGGCGAATAAATATGTGCAACTTACCATGAAATGTAGAGTGACAAATAAGACAGGTGCTTGTTTTCTTATCATTTTCATTGAGATAACAATGATTTGGTGTTAGAGCAAGCAACTGCAAGAATAGTTTCATTTCATCCAATATTCGCTTATTGATTTCAAGAGAGGGGTGACATGATACAGTGCATGATTTGGTCAGATTAAAGTTTCAAACTTGTGCGGACAATGTTTTCAATTACTGCAGTATACCTTTGTCAGTTACCTGAGAGCCTCAATGTATATTGCTATGTGGTGACCGACTAACAAGTCATGTAGCAGAACCAGAGATAAGATCTGACAAGCCCGGTCTCGAAGGCGGTTCCTGATATTCGGTTGTAATGCACTTGTTGCGCTAAATCCCTTAATCGTTAAAGGTTACCCATATATAAACGATACGTTGGTGTGAATAGTCTATTGCTTTGGATTGTTATGTCAGGGACAATCCGAAGGTAGAGAGATTAATGTCTCATATAGCATGTTCTAACAACGACGGGACCTTTGTGACCCAGCGGTAAGAGTAGTAAACACTTGAAATGACAGGGGTAGTCTCCCGGCTGACTAGTGGAATATAGATGAACATACCTGTCTTGACTAGCTAGTGAAACTTTGGGTTCTTGCTAAGTCGATTATGAGATAGGAACCGCTGTATAACGGAAATAATGTTGATGCGATGAAAAATCTCATTAAACTTACACTGTGCACTCACATGCTATGGATGGTCTTGGGCGACAAGTGCGCATCGATTCTTATTTTTCACTCGTTGAAGTTATGTTTTTAATGATTTGATACAATTTTCATTAAAGAACCTTTACTTTTGGGTCAATAACAACAATTTATTCATTTCAGCGCACAAGTTGAAAGGAATGAAAACCATCTACACGTCTCAAAGCTACTCGCTTTCTAAAGATTTGAATTCTTTATTTACACGGTAGTGTTCAAAAGTTGATGGCCAAGTACACGTCGTAAAACATAATTTATAGCGGCTATAGACGCAAACCAAGCAAATAAATTATTTCATCTCTACACTCAGATTGTTGCAGTTTGACAGTTGAATCGAAATGAGCCGAATCCTATGAAAAGGGTGGTTTTGAAATCTGCCTAGTCTTACATAAAGTTTTTCAATGTTGCGGTTGACAAATAGTAACACCATTATTTCAAGCGTTGTTCTTAAATCGTCTGCCACATTTGTTTAAGTCTGTGCATTTGTAGTTATAGATTAAAAAGTGATGCTCCTCATTCACATTCTTTTCCCAAGACAGTTCATTCGCAAACATGTTAACAAATCAGTAATTTAGGCAGGGCTCACCCTGGCTGGAAAAATGTCTGCGCCAGCACATTCGCCAAATGACAAAAATAGGAGCCAAATTAAAGAAGTAGGAGCCAAATTCTGAGCAAATGGCACCAATTAAAATTTCTTTACTTTAAACACTTTTCATGTTAAATGTACATATGTGTTAAATACTCTTGGTAAATTATTTCTGTTTGTTATGTTTCACCATTTTTATTAAAATTGTAATGTCATAAATATGTAATGTGTATTTGCCAATAAAAATATTATGTTAAAAAAAAAAGCCAAGACATTCCCCTTCCGAACAAATTTAAGCCAAAGATGGTATAACTAAAGGCTACGCTTTGAGTGACAAAATCAAAATGAATCTTTTATCTCAGATAACATCAAATCATATTGAAGACTATGCATTTCTGAATTCTCAGTTTTGTTATTTATTTTAGAAATGTCCGATAAATAAATGGAAAGTAAACATGATCTTAGGTCTATTTATTTTTACTCTCGTCAAGACTCCGGTATGATGATTTGAATGATTAATAATAGAGGATCGCAATTTGAATAGTACCGTTGCATCAACGAAGGAAGCGAACTGTCAATATCAAAATACTTTACTAATTAACTCTCTTTAAATTCTCGCATTTTAGGGTTCTTTTTAAGGCAGTGGTCACATATAACAAGACGACTTAAGTTGAATTTGTTAGATTTTAAACTTTGGTTTAAACTGTAAACATATTATGTCACTAAGAAAGAATCTTTGTAAGCCATTGGGAAAGCGACACCAGGGACTAACAGGAAGAGACAATCTAAACATATTGATCCTAGACCATAGTATCCACTGACAGCGTCTAGGATTTGTGAACTTCCTTGAGATACGACTGCTATGCTAGACTTGACCAAATTGATAACAACATCAGACCAGTATGAATACTAACGTCTGCTCGGTTGCTAGGAAGGAAGTAGCTACGACAAAAGGAGAAATAGTGTGTTGCGAGTATTTTCTTCTTTTGCCGCTAATATTTCAGTAGTATCTTGAATGTGTTTTAAGAAAATGCATTCATGCAGAAACATCTCAAGCCAGAGTTTCACGAAAAAAATCGTACAATGCATTCCTCAAACTTCTTACAAGTAAGGCCTCAAGTATAATGATAAATACGTAATTATACACGTTACAATGGCTTCTCGAATGCAGAATGCTTTATATATAGACGAGGTTCAAAGGAAAATTTTAACAAGCTTCCAGGAATATATATGGAGTCAGTACTCAGTAGCTGTATAAGCCAATTTGTCATTTCAGGTCACATTTTCAAGAGCGAATAATAGGCACTATAAACATCCCCAAGTCTGACATTCTTTAATCAGAGGGCAATCGAATACAATTGAGGACATGGACGGCGGGGACAAGAGAAACGTGAAGCTGAACAGGCGCTGTTGCTACTTCCTGGTAGTGTTGGTGATACTACTTCCGGTTATTGTCGGCGTTGTCGTCTGGCACCTCACCAACTCCGCCTGTTCTGAAAACGCGACGACGAACGACGGGGATTCTGGGAAACTTCCGGTTTCTGGTGACGATGGTGATGTGACGTCAACGACGGTAAAATCGCCGGCGATTACCACATCCGGTTTCCAACCGGAATTAGAGCCGTGGAAAACGCTGCGTCTTCCGTCCCATATCGTACCGCTTCATTATGACGTTACGCTCTATCCGAACTTTTACGGAAATAACGGAATGTTCTACGGAAACGAGACCGTTGAACTGAACATAACTGCTTCTACCAACGTAATTCTTATTCATTCGAACTTTCTGAACATCACTCGAACGTCGGTGCGATACAGTGCGGGAAGGAATATACCGATTTCGCGCACATTCTGGTACGAAGAGAATCAGTTTTGGGTAGTGGAGACATCAGAAGAAATCCAGCCATCTACCGTGATGTTGGAATTGGAATTCGACGGATCTCTGACAAGAGCTATATTAGGCTTTTATAAAAGTTCCTATGTGAATTCAATAACGAAAGAAGAACGGTATGATTCAAATGTTTATTCTATTGATATTATCGTTTACATTCAATTATTGGTTTATGATGATAGTTGATCGAAGTTAATCCCTCTCAATATAGTTTTGTAATCTTGTATATCATACAATCAAGAGAAGTTATTAAATACATTGATGAGTCGCAAGTTGTCAATATATCGAAGTATGTAAATCTGTGTGTAGTAGATCTCAAAATTGTTACAACGCTTTCTTGGCTTACAATGACCTATCTCCAGTGCATACCCTGCAACAGTTAAGCTGTTGAATAATTTTAGAGAAACTTTTTAACGCCCAAATGTCCATACATCTGTCCATACAGCTTTAATTGTGTTTTTTTTTCTATATCCAAAACAACAAACGGTCATTGACAAGTTCAGATTTCCTTATTTGTCCCATACGTAGATTTTTATACATGTAGTTGTTTTAAAATATGACATATTGCAGCCATCTTGTCTCCTCGAAATTTCAACCAGTTGACGCTAGACGAGCGTTTCCTTGCTTTGATGAACCGAACATTAAGGCGGAGTATACCGTGACATTGATTCATCAACCGGGCTACATCGCATTGTCGAACATGCCTGCAACAGTAAGTGAATTGTTAAACTTGTTTATACATCAGGTGCGACTCGACTTCAGCGATTCAATTCGTTTAAAAAGTATGGTAAATCGACTAGTGATCTGTTTAGTTTTAATTAACCCTTAATATGCTGGGTAATGTTCTATAAATATGTTTTTCTGTCGATTGCCTTCCAAAACTTTAAATATCTGCTTCAAATCGTCCAGGAATGATACTCAAAGTAGCAAAGAGGTTAGATCACAGGCCAGCCGCAAATTTACTTGGCGGCTTGACTGGATCTTACCTGTTTGGATAAGCATAAAGTCGGTTCTAGCACTATAAGGGTTAAGTATCAGGAAAGTAAGCATGGTCTTGAAGTTTCAGAATGATATTAGTGTATAGTACTCCTTTCGACCGGAAACTTCATTGGCTGTCGTCGCTATTACCATAGCAACATAAAATGAACCTGACCTTGACCTTTCATCACCAACACTCCATTCACGTGAGAGGAGAACACTCTAAATATGTCCTTTTACAGTGTTTACCTTCACATTTACTTCATAAACTTATTGCAAAACCATTTGCTACTGTTGACCAATTTACTTACAGACTATCTTAGCGAAACTTGTACTTTGTTATGTTGCCACGTTGCTTCAGATGCAGTTGAACACGAAATGATTAATTACATTTTTCCTTTCAGAGCACCGAACCTTGGGAGATGGATTCATCACTATTGGCAACCAAATTCAATAGGTCGGTTGCCATGTCAACATACCTGGTGTGCTTTGTCGTTTGCGACTTTGCAAATTTGACAGATACAACAGAGCACGGAACAACGGTGGGTATACATAAGAAGATATATCAATCTAAATACTTGATCACGATTAAAAGGTCGATATATGGTTGTAAGGTACAAATAATGTGCCAATCTGCAATCAGAAGACAAGCGTAAGGTTGGAAGAGAGTTAATCTGAAACATTGTGAGACAGGTTGAAGAAATATACCATAAAGATATGAATTTAAAAAAAGTACCTCTAACAAGTAATCACATTTTTTCCATAAACTATTTTCTTTCCCATACCGAATGATTTTTCGTTTAAATAATCCAGGAAACGTATGAAATTAGTGTTCATATCATTATATAAATTACCCATATCAATTATCACGTGACCAGGAGAGAGACTTAATACAAACAATGGTGTGTCGTGAGAATAAAGCATGTCATGCCACTTCTTGATGTGTTGCAATTGTTAGGTTGGAATTCCCCTCCAAATAATTGCACTCTTTTTAACTCAATCGCCTTCGTCCATCACTAGATTCGTGTATTTGCCACACCCGACCGTATCGAACAGGCCAGATACTCACTGCGTGTTATGAAAGTTACCATGGACCTGTACCAGCAGTTATTCAACGTACCTTTTCCACTACCCAAGAACGGTTTGTGCGATTTGATATTTTTTTATATTAAGCATGGTTACGCGTGTCTATTGTGGATATATTTTTGTCCTTTTTGTAGTCTGATATTAAACGAGTAAAACAAAGCAATTATTCTACTAAATTGGCGTTAAGTCATGCACCGGTACAGGTAAGTCACTTTAGGAAACGATTTTAACCATTATTCTTCTCTTTTCGACTTAGTTAGAGATGAAAGAAAGAACAATTTGGAATGGGAAATATGATATAAACGTTGAAAGAACATGTTTACATGTATGCATATTATATGTAGATATGTATGTGATAACAGCTTGCAAAGGACGTGCATTGATACAAACTTTAGAGCAATATGTAAAAATGAACATTCTTTAGTGCGGGCATTTCTAAAAATTAAAGAATTGGAAGCAATGTTTAAGTGTTCTATGTTAATTTCTGCTGTCAGTTGCAATTTTGTTAAATAATGTTCAACGTTGCTCATAGAAGCATTCGATGATTTAATTCTCTTTGTTTCTAACAGCTTATCTGTTCAATTATATAAAACTATAGTTATCCGGTGTCAAAACTATGTAATGTACTATAGTACATTACATAGTATTGACCAAAGGTTAACTATACAAACCCCTGTGTGTACAACCGCATGCTAGTAGGTTTACACAATTACACCGCATATTCACACATTGTTATTATAGATATGATAGCCATACCAAACTTTGTGTCCGGCGCCATGGAACACTGGGGACTGATAACCTACAGAGAGGTGAACATGTTGTTTGATGACAAGATGGCGTCCGCGTCCGACCAGCAACGTGTGGCAGTCGTTGTGGCGCATGAGATCGCTCACATGGTAAGGGACTCATGTGATTTCATTTCGGGGTTGTAATCGCATCAACATAATTCCATTTTTATTGCAATGGTTATATTCATCTTCAATCGATAAAGCGACGACCGCTTTATCGATTGAAGATGAATCTTACCTTGACAGACTACCTATCCTGACTGTCCAAGTTAAGTTTTACGGAACGATATTTTGTATATTTACGAGCAGTCAAAACTATATTCGTTTCGATGGTAATCAATGGTAATCATAGTGTCCTAAACGCTTCTACCACATTGTATGCTTTTCTAGAGTATCCAGGGGCATGATAATGATAGTGTGAAGATCTGGTTAGTAAATGCATGGAAGGTTTATTTGACACACTGTTTAATCAGAGATTACAAAGTGTTGAATCTCTTATTAAAGACGAATCAAGAGATGCATCTGAAAAGTAAACAAATATATCCGGTGCTCAGTGCAAGGCTATAACAAGTCTTCAAACGTGTGGAAACCTTACGTATGACCGTGTACAAAGCAACATATAGGTTTACAAGTAAATTAAGAACTATTAATTTAGATAGCTAATATGCATGACCCATTCCTTAAGATGGCTCAGGTACATTGTCAATAAGAATTAGTGGTTTGATATACGTCTAGAATATTTCTTTTCTTTTACTCTGTTTCATTGTTACAATGGACTCGAGTATTTATATAGCTAATATGTTTGGATTCCCTTTACAGTGGTTCGGGAACATTGTCACAATGGATTGGTGGGACGATCTTTGGCTAAATGAGGGGTTTGCCAGCTTCGTCGAGTACCTTGGGGTAGACAAAACAGAACCAACATGGGAAATGGTGCGTATCTTGTTTATTTGTGCAAGAATAACAAATAAAACTATATGTTTATTAATTAAAACGTTTAAATCTTATATTGCTGGAAACGACTTCATGCTTATGCAAACAGGTTGGATCCAGGTCAGTCGTCAAGCAAATTGGTGACTGGCCTGAGATCTAACCCGTTTGCTACTCTGAGTATCTTTCCTGATCAGAATTAAGCAGACATTTAAGGTTTTAGAAAGCAGACGACACAAAAATATATCTTAGGAAAATTACGCAGAATTCCAATGGATAAATTATCCGAAAAACCTAAATGGAATGAGATGAATGTACTACATTTTCAATTTTATTAGTTCGGGTTTCTTCTGCAACAACTAGTGAATGAGGAGAGCTTTAGCATATACCAGGCTTAACATATTTTCAACAATGCTTACGTCCTGTGTGTATATCCTTCTATGGCTTCTTCAGATGGACCAGATGGTTGTTGATGACGTCAAACCCGTGATGGTGGTGGACGCGGGGGTGAACTCCCACCCTATCGTCGTCCCTGTGTACCACCCTGACCAGATCACGGAGGTATTCGACGCCATCTCTTACAGCAAGGTATGTCAAAGTAGCTTACAGTGTAGAATAAAGCATTGAACAGATTTAATTCTACGTGTTTCATTATCCAATGTTTCCTTTACCAAACGCCAAATTTTCGACTGTCTCAAATTGAAATTGTTTTGAGCGGACATTGCAAAATGTGATGATATTGGAAAATTATCCTCTGATAGGGCAGAAAACATTGTCTGAAAAGGAAAAATTGCTCGTTACGAGCAATTTTTCCTTTTCCCGCAATTTCTTTCAGTGTCGTCTGCAACAAGGTAGTTATACGTCGTTATCGTTTGGTAACGAGTTAAGCCGTTTCCTTGTATGACTGGTTTTGTATGTTTTTGTGAATGGTCCGATTTGCTGGATTCATCAAATTTTAAAGTTTGGAGATTTAACAACAGTGTCTTCGTGTAATTTGAATAAAGGACAGTGGTACCTAATTGGACATTGCTTGCTCCCCTTTTCATGTTAAAAACGTTTCTTAAAAATATCTAACTAAGTTGGATTAAACAGACATGTAGGAAGAAATGACTATGTTAATTAGGCCAGAAAAAAAGAAAAACAGAAAGAAAACTCATATGCAAAGTCTTTACATCTCAGTCGGTTTTGATGCCAACTTATTATCCATGGTCACACGTTTTCTGTTCCGGCAAACCTCTTTTGCCTATGTTCCATGGTATCTTTTGCCTAAGTTCCCTTCAAGTCATAATCGTTAACGATTGTTGGAAGTACAACATGGATATATAGATATAGATATATTACTTTTGAATGAGTTAAACATCTATTAATGGTGCAGCACTTGGGAACATTCGTTTCACCTGTTTCTAACACGTCAAAGAGTATCTTGCCTCATACACGTGTTGTTTCCTACATATCCGTACTAATCGCTTTAACATTCGTACCAAACGGTTATCCGTTTTTCTGATTTTAAAAGATTTAGTTTAAACTAAACTAACCCAATTTCCATCGATTGTGAAGGAAGCTTGAAGATTAGTACATTCCCTCTCGATAACTACTTCCTGGATACAAAACCAATACTCGCACCGATTTGAGGACTAGTCACTTGCCTTGCCTTATGGAGATCGAGGCCGGGACTCTTGGTACAAAAGGCCGAAGATCTACCACTCCACCATTGTCGCCCATTAATAAGGTTTCTACTTTATACCCCAGGGATCATCGGTTATTCGGATGTTACAAGAGATAATCGGCAGCGATACGTTCTTCGGTGGTATCACCACCTACCTCACCAAGTATGAATGGAGCACGGCCACAACCGATGATTTATGGAACGAGCTTGGAATGGTAAACTTGTACAGATAATGGCTTCATAAAATCGTATTCAAATAAATTCCATTGTAAAATATTTATTGGAAGCTTTTAAAACCGGAAAATCATTTTTGATAACTAAATAACTTGAAACAAAGCTCTTACCTCACAAATTATGAATGAAGCAAAGCAACAACCAATGATTTAATGAATAAGCTTGGCATGGTATACTTGTTTTGTGCAAATTTCTCAACTATATGTCATTTTTACCTAAGGTTATGTTTTTCTTTATCTGGATTTTACATCACGTCGATATTTTCAAGTTTTGCCTACGATGCCCTGTTTCACTCCTGAAAAGGGCTAGTAAATTAGGCTGGGTAAAACCATCGGTTTTGCACTGGTAGGTCGGTGAAACATG
Source organism: Cerastoderma edule (assembly GCA_947846245.1). Lineage (NCBI taxonomy): Eukaryota > Metazoa > Mollusca > Bivalvia > Cardiida > Cardiidae > Cerastoderma > Cerastoderma edule. The sequence continues at coordinate 23,677,344 of OX401406.1, forward strand.
TCTTATGAAATCAAAATTTAGCGCTTACGTACTTTTGAGCATCACAATGAGGGACTTTGTGATTTCAAAGTCAGTACTCCAATCACTAGGCTATTAGGCTATGGATGTTTTTTTCAGCGATACATAGAGGAGGTCTAGACCAAGGCTTCACACCGCCAATATCATTGTCAATGTTCGATGAATTTAATGTAACATAATTGGCTTTTTTGTATTAATTTGAATTGACGCTTGATAGTAATCAGCTGCTTGTAAAAAGAACTTGTTTGCAGTCTTTTTGACATTAACCTATCGTAACAGCTGCACATGAGCATTTACTACCCAAAATACGGAGTTTTGGTCCACATGCAAAAATCAAACATTTTGATATTGGATTAGTAACCACCGTTACAAAACGATTATCCGCAAAAAGGAAACGATAAATCCCATCGTCTCGGAAGTTTGTAAAAAAATATAAGCGGCAAAGTGATGTATAATGGAGTAGATGATTTACCAACTATCCGCCTTCCCGTACAGGTTCCCGGTGGATACAGCGTTAAGGAGGTCATGGACACATGGACCCGACAGATGGGGCTCCCTTACATTAACATCACCTTCACCGACGGTGGGGACAACACCGTTACCAGGGTTACGGCATCACAGCACCGCTTCCTGGCCGACAAAAACGCCAAGTACAACGTGTCGGAATCCCCTTATGGGTAGGTTGTATGTTTTAAAAGTGTATGTATTAGAGTTGTTGTTCATATTGATACATTACTGTATTAACGTTACGAAAGTAAAACGAGTGAGATTTGTTCGGGGTCAAAGAAAAAAAAATAAGATTTATAAAGTGATAAGTCATCTTACGGATGTCCAATGTTTCTATCCATCTTTGTGTCCGTCTGTTATACGGGTTTCGCTTGTGGGGCATTTAAACAACCTTAGCATTGAATCGAAACAAGAGCTATACATCATACTAAATGTTACTCGTAACCTATATGCACCTATATGTTTGTACCGGGATTGTTACTTATACAAATGTATATTTAGTCTGACGCTTTTGTAACGCCTGTGTCCTAGTCGTGGTCAAGGGAAACAGCGCTGCTATATATAGAAGCCTTTTCCTTTAATGCAGAACATGGCATTATGTATGCGATATATCACTACCCTTGCCAACACCAAACATTGGTTATGCGATAGCAAAATTGTTATCTTCATCGTGGAACATCGTACAATCTGACCACAATCGCAAGTTTATTTCCGTTACGTGATTTGAAATTATTTTCCCAGAACAATTTTGAATTTGAATTCTATAGCGAAATGTATTTGCTTTTTTACTTCTTTAAAAGTTGGTGTCTTTGTGTCAAGTGTCTTCACATTGAATATTGATATAAAACACTTAAAGACACTTGATCTGTGTTAATCAGTGATAATGTATATTAAGGGGTTAATCAATTGTTTTACCATTGTGACGTTTTCAGCTATCGCTGGTTTGTCCACCTGGACTTTGTAGACGACACAAGCTACCGGGTAGAATGGATTACCAAGGACGAGCAAACAAGTATGCACGTATTCTAATCTCATTTCTCCACCCATACGTATTTGATACGAAAATCGTATAGGTGAAATTGACGACGGATTCTTTATTTGTAAAAGATAAAGTAAAACCAAAAGAACATATTTCCACTCATGTTATACAGCACATCTTGCTATTGAAAATAAATACAATGTTATTCAAAGTGTAAAACGATATTGTATACGAAATCTTTTAGTTTTCATAACACATTTTCTTGTTACAGTATCAGATTTTCATCAAAATATATCTTTTATATTTCTATTGGTTTTGTATAATTGTGTTAGGCCTATTTACTCCCAATAAACTTCGTGTATTGTTTTTGACTAATGACGTATTTTTCCGTGTTTTCCGCAGTTACTTTCGATATCGGAGTCAATATGAATGACGTCACCAATATGATCAAATTTAACGTGAACGAGACAGGATTTTATAGAGTGAACTACCCGGATGTAGTATGGAGGAGATTCGCTTCCGCCCTGCAGAGCCAGGGACCAGCCGCTGTAAGTTTACTGTTTTGGTGTTAACTTACTTTCTATTCTGCATCCCGTCCCATTGTATTCACAGGGATATATATCATAATACCTTTATTAACACTATATATACACAAGGGAAACAACTTCAAAGAGAAACCAGTTCTGACGTTCAGCGCTTATCAGTCCTTAATTTTTCATACGATCGCTAGTCTGTCAATTCTCTATATGTCCCGCATAGCCAAATGATTTCTGCGTCCAACGATACCTCTCTCAACAAGATCGGTCCAGTCAACCCGGAGAAATCTGCGACGACACGCGATATTTTTTTCGAATTTGGTTCATTGGGAATAGATCGTTGAGAACAGAACCAGCCGATGTTTCGGCACTAAATCACCCCAATGAACATTATTTCAATAATGACACTTTACCGACACTTTAAAAACAACTATTGTTAACGATCCAAACTAAAAATTCTAACCTGTACACAATACACAACATGTATTTAGAATTATCTTCCACCATCCTCACATCTCTCTAGTCTCTACTCCATCTTGTTATGGTACAATATCTTTCAAGCTCTCTGATTGGCTTAATGTGAAAGGTTGAAGGTTAGTTAGGCTGGTTTCCATCTTTATGTTATTTTAAACAAGTAAGTATAAACGGCGCATAAAACCATTCAAAAAGCGTGGAACCATCCAGTATTTTGACATGTTAAATTTAAACCAATCATATCGCTTTGTTCAAATGAATGATGAATATTCAAAGATTGTTGTATAAATTGACAAAATGGAGTAGACGAGCAAAATGGGAGTGTAGTAAAGGATAATTGTTGGATATATGTTGAACATAGTGTGCAGGTTAGAATCTTTAATTAGGATCCCTACCAAAAGTTGTTTTTTCGTATGCTGGTAAAGGGTCATTGCTTAAATAACGTTCATTGAAGTGATTTAGGGCCGAAACAAGGCTGGTTCTGTTCTCAACGATCTATTCCAAATGAGCCAAATTTGAAAAAAATATCGTGTGTCGTCGCAGATCTTTTCGGGTTGACTGGACCGATTTTGTTGAGAGAGGTATCGTTGGACGCAGAAATCATTTGGCTATGCGGGACATATAGAGAATTGACCGACTAGCGATCGTATAAAAAATTACGGACTGATAAGCGCGGAACGTCAGAACTGGTTTCTCTTTGAAGTTGTGTCCCTTGTGTATATATAGTGTCAATAAAGTATTATGATATATATCCCTGTGATTGTGTTAAACCGTTTATTCTACAACTTTCTGATGATTTGAGCTTAGTTTAGCTTGTTTGGATCTATTTGCAAGATATCTATGTATCCGAAACTAGCACGGCTATTCACAATATATTGAAATAAGGTTGTATACCGTGATACATGCTCATTTCTAATTTATTTACAAAATACTAAAAACCCAACAGTTATATAGTCAAATGCAACAAAAAGAAAAGAGAAATAACGAGAATTAAAGCAAGAAAAGAACGAACATATCAAGGGTTCAGTGCAATACTGTAGTAAGTGTTTCATGTTTATATAGCAAATACTATAGTCTTGGACTGAACCCTCGATATGTTTATATAGCAATTACTATAGTCTTGGACTGAACCCTCGATATGTTTATGAAGCAATTACTATAGTCTTGCACTGAACCCTCGATATGTTTATGAAGCAATTACTATAGTCTTGGACTGAACCCTCGATATGTTTATGAAGCAATTACTATAGTCTTGCACTGAACCCTTGATATGTTTATGAAGCAATTACTATAGTCTTGCACTGAACCCTTGATATGTTTATATAGCAATTACTATAGTCTTGCACTGAACCCTCGATATGTTTATGAAGCAATTACTATAGTCTTGCACTGAACCCTCGATATGTTTATGAAGCAATTTCTATAGTCTTGTACTGAACCCTCGATATGTTTATATAGCAATTACTATAGTCTTGGACTGAACCCTCGATATGTTTATATAGCAATTACTATAGTCTTGGACTGAACCCTCGATATGTTTATATAGCAATTACTATAGTCTTGCACTGAACCCTTGGTATGTTTATGAAGCAATTACTATAGTCTTACACTGAACCCTCGATATGTTTATGGAGCAATTACTATAGTCTTACACTGAACCCTCGATATGTTTATGGAGCAATTTCTATAGTCTTGCACTGAACCCTCGATATGTTTATGAAGCAATTACTATAGTCTTGCACTGAACCCTCGATATGTTTATGGAGCAATTTCTATAGTCTTGCACTGAACCATTGATATGTTTATGGAGCAATTACTATAGTCTTACACTGAACCCTCGATATGTTTATGGAGCAATTTCTATAGTCTTGCACTGAACCTTCGATACGTTCTTTTTTTGTAGAGGTATGAAATCAAGAATATGATCGCGTATTATGTGATGAGGTTCCGTTTTCTAACCTCCGTTGAAAAACAATTTTCTTGAAGAGTTTCTTTTTTGAAATATTAGGTAAGCTTTCCTGCTGACCGTACGGGTCTCCTGGATGACGCCTTCAATCTTGCTCGGGGTGGTTACCTTGGTTACGACGTTGCGTTGGAGATGACGAAATACCTTGACAAAGAAACACATCTGTTGCCATGGAAATCAGCATATTATGGGATTAGATACATGCTTTACATGTTTCAAAACAGCGGGAAATTCGATTACCTGCGGGTAAGTGGTACTCTCATATTATCTAATAAAGCTAAGACTTATTATTTTGTTCTTTCATTTGTTTGTTTAACATTTTGTCACTGCGACAGTTAGAAGATCCATACTACCTGGAGCCAAACCAGTCATTCTTTTTGTCATACGGAAGTTTGTTTTCAAGTGACATTACTTTCCCTAAAACACACATGACTAGCCAATGAATTCCATTGAGTCAAGAAGCTAATAAATAGACTAACGCCTTTGATAGATATGAGAACAAATGTTATCTTGAATCTCCCTAACCCTTAAAGTGCTGGAACCGACTTCAATGCTTATGCAAATAAGTTAGATCTAGACAAGCGGCCAAGTAAATTGGCGGCAGGCCTGTGATCTAACCGTTTTGCCACTCTGAGTAACTTTCCTCATAAAAATTAAGCAGCTATGGTTTTGGAAAGCAAACGACACGAAAGTATATTATCTTAAGAAAATAACCCAGCATTCTAAGGGTTAATGGCAAGGATATTACCATTAATAACGTTTTACTTCAGAAATACTTCCTGAAGAAAGTTACCCCCGTGCTTAATAATCTCACATGGAATGATGGTCCATCGCATCTTGACAAGTAAGATATGAGCATTCAATCTGTCAGTACTGCAGGTCCGAGCCTCGAAGCAAGATTCCTTTTTTCTTCTCTGTCATTGTCTCATATTTTCTTTTGTTCCTCCTTATCTTCCTCCCATTCATCTTTTTCCTAATTCACTTCCTCTTTCTCTTATTTTTCTTTTTCTTCTTCATCGACTTCATGGTCATCGTTGTTTTCGTCTTCTTGCGAGTATTTAAAAAGAAAAAAACCGGTTACAACATATAGATGGCACTAACTTTCTCTTAATCCTTATGACGGCTTCCTTCAACAGACTTTGTCATGGGCAAGGCCAGTTCAGAATCAAAACTGGGGAAGCTAATTGCTTGGTTCGAAGAAACGCCGCTATGAAAAAGAAAACACTATTGAAAACATGATTAAATAACAAACAGCCAAACAAATCCAAATTTATTGTTATCATTTGATTTTCATTGTACAGATTACTACGTACCTACATCATAAAGCTTGCATGTGAGTTTGCGGATCCTAACTGTCTCGGTAACGCCACACAGAAGTTCAGGAACTGGATTGACAAGAATGAAACGTGAGTAACTATTAACAATTTACTTGTCAGAAAGCATCTTCTAACAGTTAAAGAAAGAAATACACACTTGAGCAAAACAACGTTAATGAACAAACTATCTGAGTCTTGCCTTTTCATGATTAATATGTGTGTTCCAAAACCTCATGCGTGTTTATTCCAACACAAATGTTGCAGAAAAAATATGACGCATTCAGTGCTAAACATGGATAGTGTTTGTCGCGAACAGTAACGGTGTCTGTCAGATTGATGTCTAACCAAAATTGAATAATAACTATGATTTGAGAAAGAACGTAATTGTCGTTTATTTTACAAGTGTAGCGTGTACAGAGCGGCTATGCACATTATATAGACATTCCATTTTTTTTGTAGAGAACCATTTAGTACATCAGATATTATACTTTGTCTGTATAACTCAGCGTTTTAACGCGTTGCCTCAAATCAGAATCCTTTTCACATCGTGTGGTATTAGCTGATAAAAACATGGCTGTTTATTTTGCATTTGTTTTAAATCTTTTCTTGCAATTACTATATTTGATAGTATTTCTCCAAATATACGGTCTGATGTGTATAAGTACGGAATGCTGGCTTCTGGAACACCAGCGGATTGGGACTATATGTGGCGGAAATACGAAGTGGAAACGGTGCCCCAGGAACGTGTAAAACTGCTGTATGGGATGGCGAATACGAAACATGTGTGGTTACTAAACAGGTACGTAATGGTGACTATTTAAACACGTGTGGTTACTAAACAGGTGCCTAATTGTGATGCTAAATATGAGTGGTTACTTAACAGGTAGGTAATGGGTTATACTAAACACGCAGGGTTACTAAGAAGGTGAGTATTTGTGAATACTAAACAGGTATGGTTACTAAACAGGTAGGCTATGGTGAATACTAAACACGTGTGGTTACTAAAACTAAACAGGTGCCTAATGGCGATGCTAGGTATGAGTGGTTACTGAACAGGTAGGTAATGGGTTATACTAAACACGCATGGTTACTAAGAAGGTGAGTATTTGTGAATACTGAACAGGTATGGTTACTAAACAGGTAGGCTATGGTGAATACTAAACACGTGTGGTTACTAAACAGGTGCCTAATGGCGATGCTAGGTATGAGTGGTTACTTAACAGGTAGGTAATGGGTTATACTAAACACGCAGGGTTACTAAGAAGGTGAGTATTTGTGAATACTGAACAGGTTTGGTTACTAAACAGGTAGGCTATGTGAATACTAAACACGTGTGGTTACTAAACAGGTGCCTAATGGCGATGCTAGGTATGAGTGGTTACTTAACAGGTAGGTAATGGGTTATACTAAACACGCAGGGTTACTAAGAAGGTGAGTATTTGTGAATACTAAACAGGTATGGTTACTAAACAGGTAGGCTATGGTGAATACTAAACACGTGTGGTTACTAAAACTAAACAGGTGCCTAATGGCGATGCTAGGTATGAGTGGTTACTGAACAGGTAGGTAATGGGTTATACTAAACACGCAGGGTTACTAAGAAGGTGAGTATTTGTGAATACTGAACAGGTATGGTTACTAAACAGGTAGGCTATGTGAATACTTAACACGTGTGGTTACTTAACAGGTTGGTGATTGATGATTATAAACACATCGGGTTGCTAAACAGGTGGGAAGTGGATAATACTTAACACACGGGGTTACTAAATTTGTTAGTAATTTGGAATATTGAACATGTATGGTTACTAAACAGGAGGGTAATAGTGAAAACTAAATACGCGAGGTTACTAAACAGAAGTGACGAATATTTAACAAACATAGTTACAAATACCAAAAGAATGATTGATTGCAAATAGTAAACACTTGTGGTAACCAAACAGGTGAGTAATTCGGCAAAGTATACGTAATGGGAATACCATATACGTGTGGTTATTGAACAGGTTGGTAATAGGGCATACTAAACGCATGTGTTTGTTAAACAGGTGAGTAGTGATGATTTAACTATTTCTAACGCCGTCTCGTTAACAAAGAGAATAATGAGTTGTGTTTTGTCAAACACCTCACAGTGATCTCCCTTTGCAACGCTGCATCGATCACTGCCACCACAAGATTTTCATCCAGATTTTAGATGTTTTCTTTTCATTTTGTTTCGGATACACTAGTTAACTTAGTTATAATGTCTTCTTGTGTTGATTTCTGACATGTCGGATTGAAATGTATTTCGATTTCTTTACAAATGGAACTTGTAAAGAATGATGTTCATTGGCCGGCTTGTACCTTGAGGCTCTTCCATTAGTTGGATAACCATTGACAACCCATTCAAGTAACATGAAGAACTGCTTATAACGGAATAGCCATATCAAGCACTGTGAGGGTAAAGTCGTCGTTTCCAGATAAAACTATTTATTTTTAATAAAATTCCTATTTTGATAATCTGATGTAGCTTCTCACCTAATGGGAAGGGAGAATAATGCAAAGGAGAGTGGACAAATTGCGGATATTTGTTGGGTGGTGCCGATATCTTTCAACTCCTTTTGTGTTTCTAAACAAGTGGCCATGTTACATTTGGGGAAGAGATTATCAATCCCATAAAGGGATATCACTGTAAGAAGTCTGGGCTCTTTGTCGGATAACATTGTTGCAAGGTTATTTCCCTTATATCTACTTTGTCATATTGGCATGGGTTAAGAGCCTATTCCGAGAAATGGATAAGAATGTCATATACATGTAGTTAGAAAGTAAGTTCTGATAAAAACACAGATGAACGAATGTCGTCCTTTTAAGTGTAAGATGTATAAGACACGAAGCCAGCATAAATTGAGATGGGAGGTAACTCAATAATGTATTATGTAGAATTAAAGATGGGTAACATCCCTTACTATAGTAAAAAATCGTTCTCTTTCTTTGCTTCTAACAAAACAAATAAACATATATTTTTTCTTGTTGAGAAAGGAACGTGGTAAGATGGAATTGATCCCCAAAGAGTTCTAGTCTGTGATATCATATATAGTTGTTACTTTAAACTCGGAAGGGGGAGTCTTGTGACGGAAATGATTATTTAAAGCGAGTTAATAATTTTTTCGCAAACTACGAAGGCAAAGACAATATTTGATAGCGATGTATTCGCACATATGCCTTCGTTGACAAACATTTATATCGTACAAATAAATGTATGGAAAAGATGCTCATGTAATAAATGTATAACATAGAAGGTGATGAATCTAGAGCTTCCATGTCTAAGGAATTTACGTATACGTGTATTATTGAAAAGTATGCTAGAAAAACATAATTTCAAAACGTATCATTTAGAATCGTCTCGTCAATACAATTCTTATGAGCATAAAAAACATACAGTCTAGAGAAGAAATTCAGACATAGATTAATTTGAATACTTTTTTTTATTAAGAAGACTGTGTATCAATTAGTGTTTGCTTCATTTTATTTTAACCCCGTCGATTTTTATTTCTCCCAGGTACCTCGAATATTCAAAAGATCCGAACAGAATCCAGTCCCAGGATTTCTTTACCGTGATCCAATATATATCCCGTAATCCAGTGGGGACGGGACTGGCCTGGGATTGGGTCCGGACCAATTGGGAGTACCTAATTAACAGGTAACCATTATATGATTTAATTCAAAAATTATTTATCCTACACTGTTTGTGAAACAATTTCTTATATCTTGTATTGATCTCTACCTGTTAGATACGTCTTGCATACATATCAAATATTTGCGCGGAAAATTAATTATTGAAGTGCTGGATATAGAACGAGTTTTTGTGCGGAATGTGGATTAATGAAACGTTGCAAGGGGGACAACGTTTCTCAGAGGTTTCAAACCAGCTAACCGATTGTCCGTAAGCAGAAATTTGACCCATGTCAACTGTCCACCTAACGACCGCTGTTGATTTCACGTAAATTTTTAAAGAATCAAAGAAATAATTTATTGGAAACAACAGTTCTACAAGTATTTGAATATCAATGTCGTATTCTTAACAATGTCAAGAAGTGAAATTTTGTCGTTTTAGCACTTACTTATGAAGTTTCGTTCACAAAATATTTTGAGGTTTGTCAAAGCAATAAATCTATTCAAAATGCATAATAGACAAATTCTGTTTTGCTTCTGTCATACGGTAAAACCAACTGTGGCATCAGGAGAAATTGCCCATCTTGAGCAGTGACTAGTGTCTTCTATTGTTACAATTTTCTCTTCATCTGAAAAACATTCTTATAGCGACGTAAAACCGCTATACAAACATATGCCGTAAACCCTAATTCGGATAATGAAAGTGATTTATTGGACTATTTGATGTTTCTCGTGAGCTCTTATAACAGACAAAGCAAAATCCACTTTTCTTAGCTTATGCCATTCATAATAGTAAAAAATCATGTTTTCAGATTTTCGATAGGATCTAGGTCCCTCGGACGGCTCGTTCCCTATATAGTAGATCATTTCAACACCGACTTCAAACGTAACGAGGTATGATACAGTGAACTATTCCATATATTCTGTGTAATGGTTCTGAATCAATTTGGATTGGCAATCGTTCATAAAAGTTTGAAATTGAAATGGAAATTGATAAAAGTCTGAATGTAGATATATACTGTATTGATTTATAAGGCCATAGGCCCATCAGTACACAAGAAGTAAACATTTAAGAGACAAACCAGTATCGTGCTAAACCTAGATTTAGGATATATTTGCAATATATCAAAATATCATTTAAAGTATTCACTATCAAAATGAAAACTCAAGCAATTTATTGCCTGTAGTATTTTGGATACCTATTCAAACTTTCCCTTCAAACCGTAGGAGCGACGTTTCATCTAAATACTGCAGAACTATTACTCGGATAATTTTTTAGAAACCATGATCACATTTGTAAAAAAACTTCTGCATTCACATTTATAATTTGATTAAGGCTACATTGACTGAAGGTTTCTTTAAAAAAGAACACCAATTAAGAACCGATGCTATGATGTATCTGTGGATAGCATTGGTAAGACCATGCCTCTATAAGAGGACCTGCTAAAATCTTTCAACAAAACCTCTATTGTTTTCTTAAACACCTTTGCCAGTAATAAGTTGTACATAAGAGAGTTTATTAGATGGTTAATTGACTTTCGATGCAATGTACATGACACTACGCTTTGTTTTCTGTTCCTATTTGTAGGTCGAAGAATTCTTCGCCAAGTACCCGGATGGAGGGGCCGGGTCACGTGGACGAGAACAGGCTCTCGAGAGTATACAGCGCAACGTTGATTGGATGAAAAACAATGCGGGAACAATCGTTGTTTGGTTGACGAAAGAAATCTAAAAATAACATAAAAAACCATCAAACAAAACAGAACAGAAGATAATCTTATTTGACGAGCACATGATACATAGTCAAGTTCATATACAAATATAATCTGGATTTAACATACAAACGTTTGCTTCGATATATCACATTCAGTCCGTTCGAACAGATAGAAATGGATAGACTTCTTTTTAATTACTAACTCAATAGAACTCTTATTTTGATGTATCTGGTTGATTTACCTTTGTAGTGTGTGTAGGGTAGTGTTTAGCGAATTGTCCAGACAGTCACCCGACTGACTAACGAAATACCGATAGTTCTACACGTTTGAACCGGAAGTAAAGGAGGAATTCATCCTCCATTGTTAACGCTCCTGGTATCACATTATATCTGATACCAAGACGCAAATTATCTTCTAATGCAAAAAGTTACGCAAAGTTGCTTCATCCGGCGTAGAAAAAAAGTAAAATTAATGCGAACTGTAACTCTAGCGCCTTTTAAAATGCATATAATTTTCAATCCTTGGTCTTAAAAGGTGTATAGAGTTCTATCATCCTTTATCATCGCAATTATGTTTAAACACTTATCATTAATGATAAGGTCATCATAAATGGAAAACTTACGCATCATAAGCAAAAGAACAACCCCCCCCCCCCCAAAAAAAACCCCAAAAAAACAATAGATGCATAATAAAAAAATGTCTGTCATAGTCTTTGGATTTTTGCCAATGTCTATGACGGGTTTCAACTCATTTATAGTTAAAATAAATTGATATTTTTTCATAAATCAAATTAACCGAAATATTTGGAATATTAAATCGTTTGTTTTTATTTACCTAGAAAATACTTGTATTGTATGGTGTTTTATATAAAATAAATATTAGAACAAATTGTCCTTTCATAGATGTGTTATAAAGCAGTTCAAAACTTTTCATTGTCGTGCTGAGAACAGAAAATATTGATTTGTAATAAACAGATGAAATGACAAATGACAAAAAAGAATATTGACCAATTCCTTAAACTATGCATGAAGGGCAATTTGATATGAGGTTGTCTTAACACAGGGACAAGTCATTCTGAAAGCCATTACCAGTGCTTTCTGAATGATTTAGGTCCGTATCAAGCAGTTAGCTTACTAAGGCATTTCTTCTCTCCCCTTTTACTTTAATCTGGAAAACGAAAGTTATTGTAAATAGAATTGAAAACCTTGTATTTAGTTTAAACATATTTTATTATGAAATGTTTTTACGTTAGGATTGGGACGGAAGCTATAAGCTTATTAAGTCCCTCTCCTCTGATCCTTGTATTTCGCAACATGTATACAACTGGTTACAATATATAGGCAAGTGTTGTTATATGCTAAGATACTATTTCTCAGAAAAGACAATTTGAAAGTCAACATAAAATGTCTTTGTTACAACACAGTTTTTGTATTTTTGTTTGATATGCATTTAAAAGTACCTTTTTAAAGAATAATCAATTAAGGAAGCGTTTCTGTATCTAAGAATGTACAGTATGTATGCAGAAGATCTCAAAAAGCAATTCCACGCCTTTGGATTAAACTTCACGTGAATTCACTGTATAAAAACCTTAAAAATTTGAAATACAACATATGGGCCACGTCACGCGAAAAGGGACACTCGGACATAGCAAACAGTGAAGCCCCAGACTAGCCGCCACGTCAGTGACGTAAGGACGTTCTCGGTAGTTTTTTCTGCGCACTTCATCTGCACATCCAAGGGAGATAATAACCTGCAACCGAAGAGGAGCTTGCATAGTAGTAGGACACACGTTTTTATTCGGATAAAATTTACTGTATGCAATTCTTTTCAAAGAACGATCATATTATCAATTCTTACTATGAAAGCTTATTAACATTATTATACATTTCTCATGCATACTATGCCCCCAGCTTCTATGTTTCATATTCAAAGTTATTTTAGTCGTTTTTATAATGTTTTTTAAATAAGGTTACCATGGAAACTGTTATTTTACAGCAAAACCAACTCGTCAGCATATCATCTTTTTTGCCTTACGTATTTCAAGAATAAATTTTTCTTCACATACTGAAAAATAAAAAATAAATTTATGAAGGGAATTTTGAAATATCTTCATTTTTTTTTTTGCAATATGCATATCAATTTTTATTGATTTTTGTCAAATACAAAAATTTGAAAAACTGATTTGGATTACAAAAATTGTTCGGATTGTAATGATTTAAAATATCATTGAATTATAAAGTATTGAATGTATGAATTCATGTTTTTTGTGTTAATAAACCTTCCAGAAATTATTTTATTACCTTTGAAGATGGTATGATCATAATGACACTTTTGTTTCAAACGGTTACGATGGAAACTGTCATTTTACAAAAAATCTAACTCGTCGACCTGCATTTTTCTTTTCATTTCTAAATTTACAATAAAATTTTAAATAACATATCATCACAATAAAATTTTAAATAACATATAAAAAATTTAGAAAATTCTACATAAGGATTATTTTTTTTTTTATAAAACTGCAGAACATGTCCTTAACAGTACAGATGTTATGCAGTTTTTAAGAATTTAATTACAAACTTCAAAATACCCTCACATCTGTGAACAAGCACAGTAAATCTCTGAAAAGTTACATTGCTTAGCATTGAATACAGGGAAGTCATGCCTATGCTGAACGCACATTTAGAAGATGTCGGGCCGTCGATATTTGCATAATTTTGATGAATCGCCAATTAAACCAAAGTGAGTATAATATATGCTTAAAATAAACCCAAATGCTTGTTACATGTACATGCATGGTTTCTCTCCGGGGATGTGAGAAAGCGCGGATTCGAAGTAAAATAATAAGTAACATTTCCAGGCGGGTTGATCACGTGATCAATGTTTACGATATAACAGTTTGCAAATGGCGGCGCTGCATGGATGGGGAGGTATTCATGCATGTTTTCAGTAGTTTACTTTTGTTTTTCACTATATTGTATACGCCATGTTCCGACAATCTATTTTCTGCAACCACCGATGAATGTTGTTTCCATTTTGGCTCCAAGAGAATTTCGAGAGAAGGCATGCGAATGACCTAAAATATTATCCATCGCCTCCGATTTCTCTACCGAGTGTTAAACGTAATGCTGCTATACAACACGCGTTATCGTATACCAGAAAGTTGATGGTTGGAACATTGCGTAAATTAAAACGTCGAAAACAAAGGGAGTCTGCTTAAAAAACAAATATACCTGTGGCGCGTCAATCTTGTTCGGACAACTTTTGTAAACATTGGTCACGTGATCACACCGCCTGAACATGTAAGCGTTGAATACTTATAAGGAAGTGTTGCCTATTCCGAACGCACTATAAAATGTCGGACTGTCGATACTTGCAGTACTTTGATGCATCGTCAATTGTAACAGATTATGATAGATGCGTGAATTAAACCGAAATGCTTGTTCAATGCATGGTTCCCTCTTGGGATAACGCAAATTTAAAAGTTTGGAAATAATGTAAATGGAAAGGGATTATTTGACAAATTGCGTCTTATTTTGTTGGAAGTATCGTATTAAAAAACATCTTTAATTGAGAGTGATAGCTATGTCTACTTACAGAGCAAAATTGCTGGGAAATTATCTAAATGGAAATATTATAGGACGTAATGGGTCTTATTCTGTTGGAAGTATCCTAAGTTCCTTAAAAAAAGAAATACAAAAAGAAACCACCTTTAATCGAGAGTGAAAGCAACATTAACATAAAATATTATTGTTTTGAATAATTATCTAAATGAAAAGGGATAATTTGACGTAACGGGTCTTATTTTGTTGCAATGGAGGGGATACGATTGCATCCATTTAAAAGATAATATTACAGCGACGTCTTTTGCGTTCTGACGCAGATCTGAGACAATAATCTAATGTGTTAAAAAAACATCATTGCTGAGTTCGGTATTTATAATCGTTAACCCTTACAGTGGTGGAACCGACTTCATGCTTATGCAAACATGTTAGATAGGTGCCAGCCGCCAAGCTGGCCTTTGATCTAACTTAATTGCTTCCCTGAGTATTCCTCATTAACATTAAGCATATATTGAATGCTTTCGCAAGCAGACGACACAGACATTTTCCCAGCATTTTAAGGGTTTCAAGAATAACTTTAGTCAAGTCAAGATGAAGATCAAGACAGTTCTTTATCGGCCTTTCCTAACAAATCAATCGAGAATAGTCTTTTCTCAAAGGAAATTAATCAACGAATTCACACTGTTTTAAAATAAAAACAGAACAAATAAAAATTGATCGTAACACAGATTTTATAAATTTTTCAGCACAAACCAACCACAAAGAACTATTCTATTTTACCTTACAAAATACATATATAGTTAAACAAACAGGAATCTTTATTAAAACGTAAATATAACCGAAATCCGAAAAACGTCGTTTCGAATTAGCCTGCATGATCCACAAATGATATTTCAATGAAAGAGGCGCTCTAGGATTTTGCACACTGATTAACCTCAAGGGTACCGTTTTACTAAACATTTAATGCCAAATATATGCGTAAGTTCAAAACAGCATTTCCTCTTTTTCCAAAATAACGCAAAGCAATATTGCATGGTAACACATCATTGGAATCGTCTCTCCGAGACGCTTCCAATGATGTGTTACATGACAATATTGTGTGTTTTTTTAAATATACTATAATGTTTATTACTTTAGTCTTACGCACATATTTTCCCTAAGTTGTTTAGTAAAACGGTACCCACCAGACATCGAGTTTCACCTTGCTTGAGCCCATTTGGTTTTATCAGCGAGCAAGAACAAATCTTAAAAGATCAAATAACCCGAAAATATTGCTGAAGATCAGCCCGAGCGATATTCACTGTCTGATCTATGAATGCAATTGTATAAACGTCAAGAACAACATTTTAAAACATGAAACACTCCGAAGATAGTGTAGTAGATCAACCGGTGCGATAAGTACTGTCTGATCCATGCCTACACTTTATGGGAGACGCACACCAGCATGTCACCAAGACCCTGTGTGCAACCGTCGCTTGGTTTCGAGGAACGCTTCTGTTGGGTAGAATCCCGTCAAATGCATCTTCAACCAATGGATCGATACACTTGCATTGTGAAAATTCCATAATCGTTTTAAAACGGGCTCAAGCGGTATTAGGGGGATATTCCCGTAATATCTAATGATATTTTCAATTTCAGGCGAACAAATCGAATGGGCCTAAATCACTGTTATATTTGTAACGTTTCCGCGGCAATCGATAGAACTGTCAAGCCACCCCTGATAAATGATAGGCCGGATCAAAGTTTGACAATATTTTCTTCGGGATAAATGGGTAGAGCGAACATGGGATTACGGGGACGAAAATTTACATTCCTTGATGAAACGAGGGGGCTGCGCCCGCTCAGAACCCAGCAAACGATGGGGATGAGAGGGAGAGGGGGGTTGAGTGATAGTGATGTGGGTGGGTCTTGGTATGTCCTAAGAACATTTTACCCCTCAGAATGCTGGGTAACCTCCTAAATATAGATTTTCGAATCGTCTGCTTTCCAAATCCTTTAATGTCTGCTTAATTTTGATGAGGAAAGATACTCAGAGTAGCAAACCGGTTAGATCACAGGTCAGCCGCCAATTCACTTGGTGGCTGGTCTGAATCTAACTTTTGTGCTTAAGGGTGGAGTCGATTCCAGCACTATAAGGGTTAAGAAAGGAACGTTGATGGCTTGTTTAACGTTGCGCATACGGATCGCAGTCCCCGCGGGAGGATCGTTGATAGTACAGTCAAACTTGTGTTAAGAGGCCAGCCTATACATTGGCTGTTTAAGACAGGTTGCCTGCTTAACACAAATTGATATACACTAAAAGTCTAACAATGGGACTTTCTGTAGTGGTTGTTTAAGGCAGGCCGGCTGCTTAAAAGGGTGGCTGCTTAACACAAGTTAGACTGTATATGATCGCAATCATTTTCTGGGTAGAATATTTCGGATTTCAGGCACCATATGAATTTTTCTGGCAAGGCTAGAAATAAAGCCGATTCGTAGAGGCGTGTAATGGTTCTTAAACTTGAACCGTTTAACACGAAAGACAGTGTAAAATGGCGAAAATGGTATTAAATTGCCTAAAACCTTACAAAAAGCAATTTGAAATACTTATCTAGATTTGTTATGAATTTCAAGCGGCCAGATCGATCTCAAAGTCCGTTTTGATTGTATCTCTCTGGGGAAATCAAGTAAATTCCGTGTTGAATTAAAAAAAAATGAATTAATTTGATGGCAAAGTTAAACATGTTTGGTGCTTATCAAAATGACACAAACATATGAAAGCAACAACATGCATATGACATGCTTGTTAACTTTTGGAACTGAACAAATGTATCCTCGCATTAAAAAAAACCCAGACACAACCTGATATTTATAGGAACTATTTATTGGATGATCCATGTTTTTAAATGGTGCCATCAAATTTGGACCGTTATTAATATAATATGTTTATGAGAAGCATCAGAATGCGAAGGTCGAGCATGTATGTTGTTGAAAATGGAAGCGTATGCGGTAACCATGCGAATAAACCTCTTCATGGTATACATTTGTTTGTTTGTTTGTTGGTGTAAAATGGACGTGATTCCATATTTGGATATACAGCGCATTTTATATTTACAGTACTTTTACAGTACCTTTTGCATTTGCGCTTTCAAACATTTTACAATAAAGGAATTTCAATGCAATTGGATAATTTAGATCACATTTTTAAAGAATATTTTTCATATGAATTCTTACCAATAAGACAGAGGTAATATTTAATTAAAAGGATTACTGTTTGGTCTTTGCTGTTGCGAATTTGTGATGCCTTTATAAATGGGTCATCGAATAAAAAAAATGTCATCGAAACTGTCCGAAAAAACGAACGTTCAATGCAGACGTTTGATAGAATTTTGTTGCTGTGAAGTTTTCTTTAGATTTCACTTTAGTGTTGCCACGGTTTAGCTAGAGTGTTGTCAACAAATGCAATACCATCTAACTAACAATATCAAACTGTAGAGTGTTTCTTGGGTTGTGAAGACAATGTATGGTATTTGTGTTTGCCTACAAGTAGTATCATTTCTCGTGTTATGCTTTTGGATTCAAACAAAGCGGTTCTAGGATTTCGAAGACAAAAATAGCTGCAATAAAAGACAATCACAATGCCATGTTAAAGAGACAAAAGCTGAACCATGACGCACAGATTTATAACTTGAAAAGGGACACCAAGAAATTTGATATGGAGAAAGCTAAAGCCTAGATATACTAGAACACAAATCAGATTTTACCGGCGATCACAACGATGGACATAGAAAAGAGAAAGCAAAGTACCACGAGAATGCTACATCACAAGAAACCGAGGAACAATTGACTGCTAATTCAATGTACAAATTGTTCTACTGCATGAATGAATAGTTTCAGAGTTGCATGTTGTAATAGGTTGCAAAATGTCTCCAACAACTTATATCCGTTATTCATTTGAGTTTAGAAATGCCAGAAAAACATTTTTCCACAGAAGTTAAAGATGTAATTTCGCCGATGGCTGAGTGGTTATAAGTTGTATTAAAGTTCCTTTTTTTTTTATAGATATAAAAAGGCAATAGCCAAACATTATGAAATTTTGTATCAAATTTCACTTTAGTTTTGTTTGAAATCTTTAAGAACAACGGAATGATGGTTGCATGAGCCTTGTAATGCAGACATATGAAAGTATATATTTTGGGTGACGCTTTATGTCATTCAAGCTTTCTGTCAAAACTATCTTTTGAAACACAATAATTAAGAAAAATCATGGTCAAAATTAAAACAGACTTCACACTCATTAGCTGTATGCATTCTAAGTATTAAACGACTACAATTAAAGTCTGTCTAATTGCAAAACCGTGAAAACCTATTTTTGTACATCTGACTGTATCAACTGTAGGCCTATTTGGCTCAATGTTACACAGCTGCCAACATTTATCAATGACTATCGAACAAATTTTGGGAAAATATGGATGGTAATTCGGGAAAAATACAAGTCATAAGAAAGTATGAAAGGATTTAATAATTTGTTCGATAATGTTTCTATTGTCACCCACACCGAATTGTTATTTTAATCCCTTAATGTACTCGATTACTTTTCAAGATACACAGGAACAAATTCTAAATCTCGCTAACTACATTGCTAATCGTGCTGTGAGAAGTTAGGCTCCCGGAGATTTAAAGTCTTTGTCAAGCAGCATTAAAACCATGTTAAAAATGCGTCCAGATGGTTGTAGACTCGGCAATAGAATTAAAGTTTGTCTTATTGCAAATCCGGGAAATGCCTTTCTATATATCTGTATATTAAAGAATTAATCACATAGATAACACCGAAGTTCCCGCATATCGATCGGCGGTCGATTTCAAACGCCGAACGGGCATTGGGAATCTCGGACCAAATCCCACACTTTGTCGAGATAGTGGTCAAATTGAGAGCACATTGCGCGGTAGTCCTGTACGTTCGGGACGTTACTTAACACTTAAAAGGCACAAACATTGGGGATACCGCTCAAGTACGGGTCCGAATTCATTCAGCGTAGGCAAACCTTCCAGCAAGACAGATAAGGGTTAATCCCGGTCGGGATTAAAGGATTTAGTTCTGACCCTGATTTGGTTCAAACCTCTGGCTTTATTTCGGTGTAGACCGCACCATTGTTAATGCATTAATAATGGTTCTCCTTTCAAACATAGAAATATTCCCCTGTCAGCCTCGGTTTGATTGGATGATAGGCGGAATTCTGTCATTGTCATACATCCGTCGGTTTCCCAGAAAGTTGGTATCTTTTCGTCTTTGGGAAAATGTCGTTTAGCATCGACGTGTCTCTTTAGGACAGGCTGATATCAATCGACACAGTCATTTCCTGCTGAAATAAATATCAAAGTACTTTTTTTCAATATAAAACCCCGAAAACCGACAAAAAGGCAACGTGACCAACCTATTGTTCTATGACGTCTTCACGTGAATGCATAACGAAAGGAAATATTTTCTCGTGTGCCCCGTTGATGTATAAATGTATTGTATCCGACTTCAAATACGCGGAGAATTTGTTTGTATGTTTAATGGATTGCAATGAAGTAATTAGCCGTGATTGCGAAGGTAAATTCGACTTCGAGAGGTTTAAAATCCAATAATATCTTGATTATCAATAAACCAACACTGTTGTAGAGGACAAGTGCAATTAGTTGATTTGTAAATGTCAACGAAACCAATATCATTCATAAAGAACTTGAATAATCTTTCCTTTGGACAGAGATTAACAAGAATTGAAATCGCCGAAAAAAAAAAAACAACAACAAAAAACAGGGGTGGTGTCTTTTTCGATCGTCTGGTTCCAATATCACCCTCCCCATGAATTCAAAGTTAAACAACACTACAGTAGTATTACACCGTTATAAAGATTATTTATAAAACAGGAAAAATGTCGGAATTTCTATCTCATTTAAACACCATATTTGCCTCCTTTTTCATCCATTATTCTTTTTTCTATATTATACAAGTACACTGTCTGTATGTGTTAGTTTTTTTTTTATCTATCTACCCATGAAATGCAATTTAAATGAAGACATATAACCTTTAATGTTCAACGGATGGTGTAAACCCTTACAGCACAAGCCACACATGAAGGCTCATATCAAGGAAGTCATATACATGTGAATCACAGTAAAAATTCGTTGTTGTTCATAATAGACATATGGTACATCGCCCCCGTGCTAATATGATGCCTTTCTAATACATACAGACAGACACCAGAAATGATTTTCATTCCCCTGCCATAACCATCTTGTTGAGGTCACAATGGCAATTGTTTCATACCTACCAATTGTCATGACTGTTTGCCCTCAATTTGCTTTGTGATTGGACCAGTCGCAGATTTCTATAAAGCGGAAGTTGGTAAACTGGCACTCAGGTTGTAGTTAACCAAGGCGCCATCATTGAGCTAAGACTCGACAGTAGTCATGGATTCCGATTTATTCCGGTTTTATCTGAAGTATTTGAATTGGTCTCATTCCCAAAAAGCCAAAACAAGGCCCAAGTGACGCGGTTGTTTGTGCTCGACACTCTTAACATCATTTTTATTGGTTGGAAACTGACCATCGTTTATGTCTGAATGTGATTACGATCTAAAAATATGTAAATACTAGTTAAAGGAACTCAGAAATGCTTGGCTAACTTGTGAAATTTGTGCCATGGGAGAAAGAAACGTAACAATTTGATGTGTACAATCATTGCCACCAAACAAAGGACCAATTCAAAGTTGTTACCTCTTAGTTGCTAAAATATCGTGATTTCGTCAAGTATTGTAAAGTGAGCCTTTGCAGAAGGAAGCGCTTCTATGCGGAAGCCCGTTTATAAATAAATGCAATATTTCTTTAGTGAATCCTGCTTGCATCACGTGACATGAGCGGTTCAACATTTTCAGAAGACCCACGTGACGAAGGTATCTAGAAATAGCACCTCTTATTCGAACTTTATCTTGTTGTTTACGAACTAAACCATTTTAAACGGTCCACAATATCTGCAATATAAATTATGTTTTCTTTACGGTTATTAAAGGTGTTGAGAAGCTCTCAATCATTTAGTCTTATATCACTTTAGAAATGTGTTTGTATTTTATCTGTAGAACATATTTACTTTTAAACCCCAAATCTGCGAGAAAGTCTTTCTAAACCTCATTACACCAGATTGAGTCACCATCGAATAAAATCATCCAGCGTTGCAAAATCAGATCCACAGACTTGCATAAACATGAGTTAAATGAACCACAAATAACAAAATCTAAAATGATCCCCATAATTAAAACGAAACTGGCATTATAGACTGTACTATAATGTATATAGAAATAGGCAATGGTATATATCTCTGTATTGGCTAAGAAATCAGGAAAATGCAAGAAAGGAAGCGCCAGAAGTATCTTAAAAAGTATTTAATCACCAATGCATTGTATCCCGAGGGTAGCGTTTTACAACTCAGGAAAAATCGTTGTGTAAATTAAACTTGTTATTTAAGATTAGCATCTATAATACAGGAACAATATTGTCTTGTGACTCGTCACTGGAAGCGTCCGAGAGAGAGAGAATAGATGGTTGGTGTCGTGAATCGGAAATGTTATCGGGCAAGGCTTAGGAATATTATCCGGTGAGCCGAAGGCGAAACGGATAATATTCCGATGCCGAGCCCGATAACATTTCCCATTCAAAGACACCAAACATCTATTCTATTTATCCTGTTATCTTTATGTATTCTTTCAAAAAACAGGAAGAAATTAAAACACGAGAAAAAAGGAAAAAATAAGTAGAGAATGGTGTAAACATGACGTCATTGCGCTCTTATGACGTCATGATTCGTCACGTGCATGTGTTACATGGTTAGTGCCGGATATCACAAATGTTATACGGCACCTAGTTATCGGTCCCAAAATGGCACTAGTGACAGGATAAAGAGAGAGAGACGATTCCAGTGATGTGTTACTTTGCAATATTGCTTATCTCAATGCTGAAATAAGAGGGGATGCCATTTTTAGTTTACGCAGATTTGTAGCATAAAATGTTTGATGAAACGCTTCCTAAGTTGATATATTGACAACCATACCATGGTAACGTTTATTAAAAACACTATTAAAGGGTCAAAGTGGTCTTCCATTTAGCACACAAACAAATCACGCATCTATTTGATGTTAAAATCCCTCAACCTTTTATTAGTCTAAGGGTATTCATCGAACTTACAAAATTGGTGTACAGATAATATAATTCGGAACACCTTTGTGTTGAATGTGTCAATGACGGAATAATTAATGTCTCCTGGAATTATCTCTTCTATGCAGAGCGGCGATATGGATATCACCTTTACAAAAACTCTTCGCAAAAAGAAGACATATTTCTCAGCTCAATTGAGTTTTGAATTCGTTTAACAATTTTGTCTATCGTCCAAAACGTTTGAAACAAGATGCCACAGTATTAAGGTTTCTTAATTTCAGACTCAGTATACCATTTTTCTGGGGTATGTTTTGATTAGAAGTTTTTTTCATAATGTTCAAATAGCCTTGGGATTTCGCAATGATGGCCCAAAGAGTGTTTTAAATAAAATCCAAAGAGGTAATAATCTATAATATTCGACTGGGCCAGCGTGGAGTGCTCTTTATCCCGGCTTGAACTCTTGATCCGTTGTATCCCCTCTATATCCGTTGAGATTTCAAGACTCTTCGTTTGTGCTGTGTATGTAGCAATTAATCAATGGTGTATGCCAAGGCTTTCTTCAAGGTAAACAGAAGCCTTTTAATAGATGGATTTTTGAATACGAAAATCTCGTAGTGTCAATGAAAGTCGCGTTGTTAAAATGTCAAGTAGACTTTAAAAAGTATTGTTAATTAAGATTTGATTCCTTGAAAACATCCCACACGAAAAATAGGACGGTAAATTAAACGTTTCAAATGATGTTGCATTAATACTAGTGTCCTTGAAATTATAAGAAATACAGTTGATATTTGAGAATGTCTTAATTTTGGTTTGTATCTATACGTTGCTATCATGATTTATGGGAATATCCTATTAAAGTAACCATGGTACCACTTTATCAGTGTACCTTGAGAAATAACAACACGATGAACTATTAACCCTTGAAAAATAGTAGAATAAAAACATCTCCTTGACGTATTTTAAAGTTATTGTAAAATGTGA
Organism: Cerastoderma edule; assembly: GCA_947846245.1. NCBI lineage: Eukaryota > Metazoa > Mollusca > Bivalvia > Cardiida > Cardiidae > Cerastoderma > Cerastoderma edule. The sequence continues at coordinate 23,701,213 of OX401406.1, forward strand.
CTTCATATTTTGCGAATTGGTATACATGTAACAAGGGGATATAATCTCTAAGAACACTATTTTCAAGCAGGAAACATCGGAGCCAAAGCCCAGTGTACGCCATGTGGAATGTTTACGTGTGATTGCATGATACAAGCGTAGCCATCTGTATATAGAAACCGTCACCAAACACTGCAATTATGTAATATTCGAGTATATACACACAGGTGCCTTCAAGATTATATCAATTTTTATCCCACCCACTTATTAGTTGAGCCAAGGTTCGCTGCAAAAGTGTATCGTTTCAAGCCTTTGTGATACATTTCGGTCGGTACAAAGAAACTCATATTTTGAGTTCCTCTTGAAGGAATGTAGTAAAACTGATTTTGTTTGGTGATTTATAAAATTGCATGGGCCGGTTAATCAATGAGCTAAGAGCTTTCTTTCCTCCTTCAATGTTTGATTCAGTAATTCTTGCCTGAAGTATGCATGAGTTCTAAGTTAGATAATAGGAAGGGTGAGGCAAACGTTGGTTTTTAATCTGAAGAACATTTGTGGACCATCAGATTACGGCTGACAGTCTAGGTCAGAGTCTACGACCTCTTAATCCGCTATAGGAAACATTGTCCTACGAAAATACGGAATATCGCAAACCTTAAACGGCATGTTTCTGTAACTAAAACTTTGAAAACATAAAGCTTTATTAATAATTCCATATTTGACAGATTTTGAAGTTTCAAATTTCCTGCCCCGATATCTCAGTCGCCGTGTTAGAAAATGGGACGGGTTGTGTTGGCGTTCCCTTTCTAAATCGATGTTGCTCTATATACCAAGGGTGTTTATTCTGTTTAATGGAACCAAATCGTAAATTCGATTTAAGCAACAAGAGGAAGAGACTGAATGTTCAATGTAAGCCAGTGACGATCCAGATAAGGCTGTGTAAGCTGAACTGTCGAGTCTGAGTTGACACTTTGTGAAGCTCAAATAAGAAGCATGTTTTATCGCAATGGGACTCATTTATTGATTAAAAGATAACGATCCCGTACGAGAACACAGAGCGGTGTTTGCTCGTTTGCATTACACTTAATTGGAGACTTGGTGAACCGTTTTATGTGGAATCGTATTTATTCAAAATTAAGAAATACTTGACTGCCAATCAAAACATGCAATGTTTTGTTCCCAGAAATACAACACAGCACTAGAGAACTAATTGTCAATATTAAAATGTATACATGGACAACAAGTGCGTCAATATTATTGCTAGAATGCACTCCATTGCCCGGTGGTAATTGTAAAATTGAGCAAGTTCTAAAGTGAATTAAGTTGTTAACCCTAAATTTATCATAATCGTTTGTGGCATCAGTCAGCATCATGACCACCGCCATTAAAACTAAAGTCGTTCTACAAACAGAAAGAGAATACACCAGGTAATAGTTGATTTTCAAACCAACTGTAATTGTGCCAGGCTTTTTCATTTCAAGAGCTACCTAAAAACGGGACCAATGTCGACCTTCTTCGAAAATTCTTTGATGTAAAACACACCAATACTATCCATTTCAAATATTATAAAACGAGAGTTATCTAAACTTTGAACAAACATAAAAGGTATTTGGTTATTGTTTATGGTTTGAAATAAAGGGACAAAGGCTATCTTTTAATGGTTTGTACAGATTGTTATCAAGTTTGACTAAATTAGATGGGCTGTCTGAAGTAAAAGCAGGAGTTATTTCTTTCATTTCAAGATAGTTTTTCCCAAAGGAATTTCCTTAAATTTAAAGAAAAAATGCATCTAAAAAGTTTTACAAAGTCTGATTTTCCACAAAAATGCTTTAACTTAAAACTGACCGACATTGTCCCGTTGTCCCGATGGAAGGTTCTTGTTTCGGTGGTATACATCTTCGTCACATTTACCTAATGGGTGTTTGCCCGTCTTGCTTACACACCTAAATGAGTCTTGGCGGACAAAAGGTTATCAAAATAAAACTATTTTTCCATCCGTTATTTCAGTTTAGCAGCGACGCCAAAAAACATGAAAGCAGCATGTAATCGTACGGCTAGAGATTCAAATAACACCATTAATATCTTTATGAACTATCATATTTTAAGATTGATTCCATTTTATTTTGTTTGGTTTTGGAATATTTCAACTGATCTTTATATGTATCCTTTCTTTCAAAAGTTTTACGAATAGATTTACGTGTTTACAGTTTTTTTTCTTGGAAAAAATAGTAATATTGTGTTACATTCTGGTCTTATTGCAACCATTATAGGCTAATTGGGTCGACAATTATATACGTTTGGTCCGTGGTCGGTGGCAAGGGGCTTTTACGCATTATGATTACCTTTTGTGTGTTTTTCCGTAGCATTACGTCGGTACGAATAGACTTTGAGGATTCGGTTAGAGCACATTACCTATTTACCCATTGGGAAAACAATACACCGAGTTAGCATGTGCTTACATGAATCCGGGTGAAGCACATAACAAAAGCATTGTTTGCAATCCGAAATGCATTGCCAATTTTGAACGTTAACACTACGGTAAAGTTACTGGAAGCATTATTCCAGAAAGCGCAGGCTAATTCGGATCGACGCTTAACGCAGATGTTATCTAGTCAAATGTTTGCATTAGAATTTCTCGAATTGAAATCATCTGAAATATTGTAATCGGCCGTCCTTCTTATCGGGCTACTTACATGAAATTTCAATTCACCCGGTAAATTTGAGCCGAGTTGTCGAAAATACTCCATTTTTAAATTAGCCACACGAGGCATTGCATCGGATAAATCTGTCATATGATTCTGGAACGATAAGTTTCTCTTAAAGCGGACATATCCATAAGAATTTAACTCATTAAAAATATGCAATTTGTGAAATTGAGCGGAAAAAGTGTCGTCTTGGAGTGGTCCTCATAATAGCATCCGTCTCATCGTGATCGTCTGTACTTAACCCTTAGAATGCTGGGTAATTTTCTAAAAACAAATTTTTGTGTCGTCTGCTTCCCAAATTCGTCAATATCTGATTAATTCTGGCGATGAAAGATACCCAAAGTTGCAAATAGGTTGGATCACGGGCCAGCCGCCAATTTACTTGGCGGCTGGCCTGGATCCAACCTGTTCGCATATAAGTATCAAGTCGGTTCCAGCACTGAAAGGGTCAACTTCGAAGCCCGGAGGTACATCTTTCGCGGGGCTCGGACCTCGTTTATGAAATTTCCGACTTGGATAAATGATTCGACGGAGGTATGCTGTTTACACTCCACCGTCGTATTTCCACACGAGGGGCTTAGCTAGAGTGTTGCATATCTTTGGGCTTGCCCCGTGACAGGGGGAAGCGCCCGTGTTGTGCCCAGTTTTCTCGCGCTTGAGGGGGATTTGACCGACTAGATAGCGAAGACGTTACAATATAAGAGGAATCATATGAAAACGGGGGCTGGTAAAGGGACATAGAATGTTTTTGCTCAATTTAAAAATATTGATTTTGACGTAGACTTCCAAATCATATTTGTTCTTATGAATGCTTACAACAATATAACAAGGTTCCAATTAATAGATAGCTGACATTAAAGAGTAAAACGTCCCGTTGTTAATGAGTACTAACTTGCTTAGAAAAATTCAAAGTCGTTGTCAATTTCTCGTTTTTGTATATGCTCTACTACTCTACATTAAAAAGGAACTTTACTCTTGAAATCATCAAAAAGAAATTCAAATCGTGGAAAAAAGGAAAAAATTAATTCAAGAAAAGACTGGTTTTTCTGAACTTGTATTGTATGATATCTAATTTTCCAAACACATGCCGATTTCACACTTCATTGACACAATTATCTAAAACGAAGAGTTTTTCGTAAAACAAATGACAAAGGAAAATAAATCAATCTAGGTTTTAGTTGAGCAGAATTGATTTAATCAATATGACTTTTCTCTAACGTGGAAGGCGCTGAAATTATATTCCGAACAAAGCCCATTTCAAGTTTGCAACATTTATCTCCCTTTGCCCAAAATAAGAAGTAGGACGTGCTTAAATTGTGTAACTTATCATTCGTTGCTCGCACGGAAACCGTGTTTACCGAGTTATCAACTTAACAAAGTTTTAGACAAACAAATTTATGTGAGAATAGATACTTAGTCACATTTAGATTTGCACCTTTTCTGTTGGTCTTCGTCAGAACCGTGTCTAAATGATTCCTTTAAATCACCACATAGTAGGATTTAGAAAGTTTTTGAAAGGAAACATAGGTATATAAATAGGCATCGTGCACGAAGTCCGAAAGAGCATCTGTTTTTCTCCATTTACTTCGCTTTTAACATAACAACTATTTGTTTTGTACAAATAAATGAAAAAGAAAAAAAGGAAAATAAAAAACGAAATTAATAAAATAGTAATTAATATCCTAAAATGTTTTATTTTGATTCCAGTAACTGTCATGTATATTCTTATAGAATGTCGCTTAGTAAAGTGTTGAACTTGTTGATGAAATGTCTAAGCAGTTTGCTAAAGTTTTTTTCATAATCGTAATAATCATTAACTACAATTCTAGTTAATGATTATTCTAAAAGTTATATTTCAAAGAAAAGAATCCAAGTGACAAATCCATTCAATATGTAAAACTTAACTGGGAGTGAAATTATTATCTAATCTTTAATATTATTATTGGAGGAGTTTGCACGAGCTCATTGATAGAAACCCATAAATACCATATTTCACGTTAAGATACACACACGTTCTTTTTTCGAATAATTTAGTTTTAAAGCCTACAATCTAATTCCTGCCTTTTCTTTTTAAAGAACCATCATGTTTGGATAATTGCAGACCAGTGCTGGGTATATCATATTCCAAGACTTACTTTTAATGCCTTGATCCATAAATGTGTTGATATTGTCGATAGCATTATAAAAACTAGTACAAGTGATATTATATCAATACTATAACCGCAATTACATGGAAAATAGACTTTTGAAAAGATTACATCTCAACTAAGCGCACCACTGTGTTCTGGAGCGTAGCATGCAATAGGCATATGGGCCCGGCCGAACTTAAATAAACATTACGAGACGAACATTTTCTGTTCGAACTGAGAATTCATGGCATGTCAAATAACTTCATACGGACGTCAAAACAACCCTTGCAGATGGTGTATGGTATCTGCAAGTTGAAATACGTGCGTTACTGACTGTGGCATATGACAGCAAATGGCATTGAAAACATGTATCAGCCCTGCAAATGATAAATAATTTCCACAAAGTTTGTCGAAATATATTGTTGCGCAATGGCGATGCAACAGCCACTGACCTTTGTTTAAAAGGTATCCACTGAAGAGAAAATTACAAAAGAGTCTTACCCGCATTCTTGCTGTTTGTTTTGAGGGCTCTGGAGGATTGTACATATATTTTTGAAATTATAGACTAAGGACAAAAGCATAAGAGATGAAATATAGACTATCCACATTTGACCTTTTAGTGCAATACATTGACACTAGGAAAGCTCGACCAAACACGATAAATTACCACACGTTTACGATCTGAAGCTTGTTTATTTCAGCAAGTTTCGAGTGGCCATGGCCTTTCCTATCTAATACATCGTCAATAAGCAGTCAATGAGATTTGGTAAAAGTGTCAATATTTGTAATAGTAGCACTGTCTAATAGCAACTAAGGTTACTGAAATACTTTCCGTAGTTTCCTAAACTCGTGAATTTGTGTTGCAACACAATATTCACAACCAATTATATTGCGTACGATATTATTGCTGGAGCAGCCAAAGTTGTAAACATCGGTGCGTTGACTGCCGATGTTTATTTATGCACGATTCAAAATACACAAGCTACGGCGAATACGTTTGCTTATGTAATAATGTTTTCTGTAAAATGATATTTCTCATGCTTATTTTGACATGATGGCGCGCTGGGATTAAAAGGAATTAGGACGGTACGTTAACCAATGTTAAAACAGTTAGTGAAATAAAACATGCAAATGCCGGTACTGCCAACATTTCATTACTTAGGCCTTGCCTTACCGTGTTTGTGCTTTGAAAATCGTAACTGTCATACGCACTAGAAATTTGCTCTGTTTTGTGTTGCAAGACTTCTCTCTTCAGTTAAATTGCAGCATCCGAACAAAAACTAAAAATTTCTTCCTGAAACTCTTTTTGGTGTTTAAATGCTATCCCTTTATTACCAAGAGCACCATAGAAGGAGGCCGACGCAGTTGCCAGCCATAATGTTGTCCTTATTTTACCAAGAAAGCTATGGAAGGAAGCGATTACTAACATTGTGATTTTCAGAGACAATGTAATTCTATATAACCAAACGTGTCAAGAGGAAAGCCATAACTACCATTTTGATTTCCAAATACAATGCCTTTATCATGATTAGCATAGTGCCATAGAGGAAAGCAATAACTGCTATTTTAGACCCAATGGTAAAACTTTCCCTATGCTACCCAGAGTACAATTAAAGGAAGCCAACGCAATAACCAGTCATAATATGTCTCTTTATTACCTAGAAAGGAAGATTTCATTACTGACATTGTGATGTTCAGTCATATTGCTATCCTTTATTACCCAGGTTGCCGCAGAGGAGAGCCATACCTACAGTTGTGATTTCTAATCATAGTGCGTTGATACAATACGCATAGTGCCATTGAGGAAAGCATAGCTACCATTTTTATAACCAATGGTAATGATATCCCTATAATACTCAGAGCGCCATGGTGGGAAGCCATTACGTCAATTGTGATTTTCAGCCGTATTGCTATCCTGGTTGCTCAGCGTGTCATTGAGAGAAGCTGGCCGAACTCTGAACTTATGTGTGTGAGTACTATATGAAAAAATATTAATAACCTTACTTGCCATAGCATGATGATGCAAAACGTACGCTGTGAGCAGGATTTGAACCTACGTGGGCAGTGCCCATTGGATTTCAAGTCCAACGCCTTAACCACTCGGCCATCACAGCTGATATGCATTGTGATATGCATGCTATACCATACAGCCCTATTGCATGCATGTATTCTTTTGATGGCAATATTGGAAATACCTGTTCAGGTAAACGACAATGTATTATTGTAAAGATGAATTACTCTATTGCTCCAATAATATACTTGAGTTTTGGAATGCCTGCTTTCAATGCATGGTGTCCACATTCTCTGTATTCTCTAAATTTTCTCGATTTCAATGTGCATGTACTGACGCCATTCCATAACTTGTCGTGATTGTGCAAATAAAATCATAGTTGACACATACACACTAGACATGTGCTTTAAGAAGGCTGAACAAATTCGTTCTTCAGTTATATTACAGCAGTCCATGGATCCGGATGAATACTGACAATTTCCATCAAGAAAGTCATAATTATAGCATTATTAGCCAACGTTCCATGAAGGGAATTTAACACTTACATTGTGGAAACGATACGACATGCTATCCCTTTATTACACAGAGTACTATTGAGTGAAGCCATTACTACCATTGTGATAACAAGTCGTTATGCTATCCCTATGTTACCGACAGAGCCATGGAGAGAAGCCATTAATACCATTGTGTTAACCAGTCGTTATGCTATCCATATATTACTAAGAGAGCCATAGAGGGAAGCCATTAATACCATTGTGATTAAAAGTTGTCATACTATTCCTTCATTACCTAGAGAGACATGGAGGGAAGCCATTACTACCATTGTGATAACCAGTCGTAATGCTATCCCTCTTTTACCCAGAGAGCCATGGAGGGAAGCCATTCTACCATTGTGATTACCAGTTGTAATACTATCCATGAATTACCCTGAGTGCCATGGTTGGACGCAATTACTACTATTGTGGTTACAAGTCGTTATGCATTCACTATATTACCTATAGAGCCATCGAGGGAAGCTATTAATACCATTGATATTACCAGTCGAAATGCTATCTCTATATTACCCAAAGAGCCATGGATGGAAGCCATTACTACCATTGTGATTACTAGTCGTTATGTTATCCCTATATTACCCACAGAGCCATGGAGGGAAGCTATTACTACCACTGTGGTTACCAGACGTCATGCTATCCCTATATTACCCACAGAGCCATGGAGGGAATCTATTACTACCATCGTGATTTCTAGTCGTTCTGATATCCCTATATTACCTACAGAGCCATGGAGGGAAGCTGTTACTACCATTGTGATTACTAGTCCTTATGCTATCCCTAAATCACCCACAGAGCCATGGAGGGAAGCTATTACTACCATCGTTATTTCTAGTCGTTATGCTTTCCCTATATTACCCACAGAGCCATGGAGGGAAGCTATTACTATCACTGTGATTACCAGACGTCATGCTATCCCTATATTACCCACAGAGTCATGGAGGGAATCTATTACTACCATCGTGATTTCTAGTCCTTATGCTATCCCTATATCACCCACAGAGCCATGGAGGGAAGCTATTACTACCATCGTGATTTCTAGTCGTTATGCTATCCCTATATTACCCACAGAGCCATGGAGGGAAGCTATTACTACCATTGTGATTACTAGTCGTTATGCTATCCCTATATTACTCACAGAGCCATGGAGGGAAGCTATTACTACCATCGTGATTTCTAGTCGTTATGCTATCCCTATATTACCCACAGAGCCATGGAGGGAAGCTATTACTACCATTGTGATTACTAGTCGTTATGCTATCCCTATATTACTCACAGAGCCATGGAGGGAAGCTATTACTACCATCGTGATTTCTAGTCGTTATGCTATCCCTATATTACCCGGAGAGTCATTAAGGGAAGCCATTACCACCATCTTAATAACCAGTCGTTATTCTAACCCTATATTTCCTAGAGTTACATGTAGGTTAGCGTTTCTAACATTGTGATTACCAGTCGTTATGCTATACATATATAACCTTGGGTGCCATGGAGGGCAGCCATTCTACTATTGTGATATCAAGCTGTAATGTAATTCCTATATTACCCAGACTTACATTGAGGGAAGCTATTACTACCATTGGGATCTTAAGTCGTTATGCTATCCTTTATTACCCAGTACCATGAAGGGGGGCCATTACACTATGTTACACAGAGTATCATGGAAGGACGCTTTTTCTACAATTGTAATCTCCAGTCTTTATGCTAAGCATTTTTAACCAATAATGCTTTGGAGGGAAACCATGTCTGCTGTTTTAAATACCAGACGTGATGCTATCCATATGCTACACAGAGTGCCATTACTACCATTTTGATTTTATTTGTCTTATCATCTCTTTCTTATCTATTGTGCCATTACTACGTTTGTCGCTTGCAGTCATTGCTATCCCTATTAGCCAGAGTGCCATTGAAAGAAACCGGTAAAACTTTTTATGTTTGTTTAAAGGATTTGGTATTACTTCATGAACAAAATGTTAACCACTCTACATGCCATAGCATGAAGATACAAAACGTACGCTGTGAGCAGGGTTCGAACCTACGCGGGCAGTGCCCATTGGATTTCAAGTCCAACGCCTTAACCACTCGGCCATCACAGCTGTAATGCACGTAAAATGCATGCTGCATCGGGCGATCCCTTATTGCATCTAGTCTGTTGATGACGATATTGGGGAATACCTGTACAGGTAAACGAAAATCTATTCGTGTTTATTTATTCGAGTATATATAGCGGCCTTGTCTCCATGAGACATGCTGCATCGGAGAAACCCCTGTTGCGATTCGATATAAGAATATCAATTGTATGTATAGAAATAGTCATACCAAATCCTTGTCGACAGACTTATATCAGACAAATAAAGTACAGCTGGAAATATCAATTTCATCCCAATCAACACGCAACTGGTATCTTTCTTTTGATTCTAAATACCTTGTGAATAAAAACCGCATTATAGTTATTAGCTAAAAGCTAAGGTAAATACATTGTTATGGCAAAATTCAACAAGATGTATATTTGCTGCATAACTTTTCATTTTCTAATATATAGAAGGCAATTACACTGGCTAGGTTTTAGTTAGCCAAGAAAATCTTTTTCAAACCCCTCCAAACACCCCTTTGTACTATGTTATTCACAATGAACAATGCTTTAGGTTTAACACATTAATCTTTCCAATTGTCAACAAACGATTTCAGTGACGTAGACACAGTCAGAGTTACTGAGTGCATTTGACCCTTTTCCGATATTTGACTAGTTTGTTGCAGACGACTCTGTTAAACAATGTGGGGAAAACAATTGCACTTCACGAGCGATTTTTTTCTTTTCCCACCATATTTTCTGTCCTATTAGAAGATTATGTTTCAATTCCATCACATTTTGAAATGTCGTCTGCAAACTCATTCAATTAGAGACAGTCGAAATTTTGGTGTTTGGTTAAGGGTTAAGCCACACCAATCAATTAAAGGTTGTTTTGCGCATGTGCCCAGTGTCTTCTTGGACCAGTCAGCGCATGGCGGGACAAACATACTGATGACCAACTGAAGTAAAGGACAAAAGAACACTTATAGTTGGAGCTGTAAGAGCCAAAAAAGGCCAGATTGTGCACTTTTGTATTTGTATTTTTTTTGTATTTTGTGTTGAATGAAACAATTTAGTATGACACTTTTACAAAATATCAACTTAAAATGAATTTAAAAGAAAAAAAAAATACGTAAACAAACTCGGCTTCTTCTTCAATGAGGCCCCTATGGGGAGCGCCTACAGAATATTAATTTTTGGATAAATATGTTGTCATGACAGCACTTGTAAGACATTGAACCACTTGGATAACTAAGAATAAGTTAAATTCAATAATATTTTGTATGATTCTATGAATTTGAATTACCATTAGACACAAGAAGCAGAGTTTTGAGGCCCAAATGTGTACCAATAATATGACTAAAATGCGTAAATTAAGACCATTTATGATTAAGCAAAGCTTTCGTTGTGAATCTTTTAAGATCAAAAGCTTTGCAATATTATGTTTATCTAAATGACTGTCCATATCATTTTTGTTTTCGGCATAATAATTAAAAAAAATAACATATTTTACAAAATAATCTGCCCATTATATAAAATGAGGCCCCAACGGGGGTACCCATTAAGTCTAGTTAATAGTGGACACTATCCATCATCTTATGAGTCCACGCACTCTTTTTCAATGTTTTAATGCCTGTGCTTAATATTGAAAGTGAAATTTTAGTATCTTTAGTAAACATCCAACTTTAAAAGATGACAATTTATGATTCTTAAAAAAAGGTCGTTTCTTTGATAAAAATACCAAATTGAACGTTCAAATTTACTCACATCTTTTGATGGAAAATGATGTAAAATGGTTAGCATGCAAAATGTCAATGTTCTGTTAAAGGTCATATTTCTCGATAAACAAAATTTTCTTTAATTATGGTTGTTGAATAAGGTTATGGTTTCGTTATGACGGAGGTAATGAATTTTTTCTCATACAGAAGCGAAAAATGTTGTTTTTGACTACTTTTATTCACCTTTATCGATTTTTGTGAATGACTTATCTCCCTTGTTGTGACGTCATTTGTGCTTCAAAGTCATATGAACTATCAGTAAGAAGAATCTAGTTCTCAGTAACGACGGTGTTTTTGCACAAATTTCGGACATTTTAAGCGTTGAATTGTGTTTTGGGAAACGTAAATTGGATATTGAATATGGTATTTTGACAGGTCTTCTGGTGTTATTCTGCTTTTGGTAGCAGGGATGCGAGTTTCTCCCGTTTTCCGACGAACATAAAAGCTGCAAAAAGTTTCGATAAGTAAACTGGACCGTGTTTACTTTACAAATAAGCAAAAGATATATTCCCCAAACAAGAACAGTAGGCTGTGTTACTTTCACTTCGAAGACGGCAAGTTTACGCATTGTTAGGCGTTTTCAGAGAATTGATTTTATTGATCTTTAAATGATCGGACTCAATTCAAAGTAATTTATACAGGTGAAGACGCTTCAAATTCATTCTACTTATTGAGTAACCGTTATATTTCCCTGAATTGATGTTCGTGATTAAAACAATTCCTGACTGTTAGTTTGGGGTGTTAGAGCCTCGTGTAGTCTTGCTAGATCTTTATATAGAATTTGCACTGTGTAAATGTAGATAAATTCAAGAAAAGGATAAATCACGTTGATTACACCTTTTTTGAAAGTTAATTTCCTTGAATGACTCTCTTACTCGCCAAGCTAGTTTTGTTTGGAACAGTTTAACTATGCTACATACTTAGTCAGGAATACTTAATTAGGCTGCTTTACGATTATATTTCGTAAGAATTCAAAGGGTTGCAAGAATATGTTAATTTCATCCAACATCATAAGTTATTGTATTGTCATGTCTTTGGGTTTTAAACGCTTAAATGCATCTTGTTCTTATTTGCAAAACTTGTTTTATGTTTTAACATAATCGTAGAAACGTTGCCATTGTACATAAATGAGACAAAATAAAAAATGTACGTTGATTGCTATGATAACAAACCGATTAAAACAAGCAAGTTTCTTTTATCTGCCGATGTCTTTGAATGAAAATTCAAAATAATGAATATTTGATATCCGCAAACTGTCTCTGGACTCATCAACGCAAATGATAATGGGTTCGATCTTAACTTAAGCGTCTGCTTTTCGGAATTATTTAAATCACAGACCTCATTTTTTTGCCATTGGTGATATTGGTTTAAATGACGTATGTCACACTAAAATTCAGGTGTTCAAACATGATTATTACAAATTTATATTGATAATTTAGTAATAAGATCACTAAATATAGAATTTACACATTTTAACATAATCTCTTTGTTTACAATTTAATTGATTATTGTCAGTTTACCTCACATACAAAGGGTCAATCAACAAACATCGGACATTACAAGGATTAAGGGTCGTGATGCAAATTAACACCAATCTGCCACATTTGCACAGTATGTTTCAAGTCTCAAGCCCTTTATTGTTTAGGCGAAAGATAGCCTCTGGCGTTAATCTCTTAAATATCTCTGTTGTTACGGCAAGCGGTTTGTGCCTACGGAGTCGACGCGTTGAGGGGACGCCGGCAACCAGCTCACGTTTTTGTCATGGAACGTTCAGGGCCTTGTCAGTAAATTGAATGACTGTGATTTTTTAGATGTAATTAATAAATATGACATTCTTTGCTTTACTGAAACATGGTGCTCTAGGCTCACAAACGTTGATCTCAATGGATATTGTCATTTTAACTGTCCAAGACCTAAATCGAATAAAAAAGCCAAACGTTTTAGCGGTGGTATCATTATTTATTATAAAAAGTGTTTGTTTAATAAAATCGAATTGGTAAATAATAACAGTCACGGTATTGTCTGGATACGATTAAAGCAAGAGTCTTTCGGCGGTGTGAGCGACGTGTATATTTGCACGTGCTACATACCGCCTGAAGACTCTAGCGTCTATAAAAACCAATCGTCTTTTCTTTATGAGTTTGATTTCTTTGATCAACTTAATACTGATATAATACGGTATAGTTCTCTTGGGGAAGTGTTTTTAAATGGTGATTTTAACTCTAGAGTAGGTCAATGTGCGGACTATGTTGAAAACATTAATCTCGACCGTTATGTGTCGATGCCCTTCACTGATCACGAGTCACTTAGTTTGATCCCTCCACGTGCTTCACAAGATAGTAACGTGAATCGTTTTGGTAACAGATTGCTCTCCCTTTGTAAGGAAAATAGTTTGTCTATTGTTAACGGGCGTCTCGAACCGGGGAACTATACCAGTTTTAATACAATCAAAAATAACAGAGCATCCAGTGTTGTTGATTATTTGATAACGAACCATGTCAATTTTGCTTTTATTTCTTTTATGAATATTATTGATCTTACTGAATTTTCAGATCATTGCCCTATTGAATTTGCACTAAATTACGAGCAAAGTGTGCTTTACCATTCCGATGTACTAACTTACGACAAAATCTTTTGGGAGGATTCAGACCCTTCTTTATTGCTTGATTCATTAGATAAGAATAAACATACATTTGATGACTTGTCGAATAAGCTCATTTCTAACGAGATTGACATAGATACGTTTGTTGATGATTTTTCATGTATTGTGTATGATATTTCTTTTAAATTACACGGTAAATCATGTAGAAATGGACCACGATTACCCAAATGTCGTAAGTCTGAATGGTTTGATAAAGACTGTAAGAAAAGCAAAACAGTATTTTTAGAAAGTAAAAGAGTCTTTAGATCAGTGAGATCAGATGAAAACAGAAAGGTTTTCCTTGAAAACAGAAAAGCTTTCTGCAAAATCAAGCGCAATGCAAAACATAAGTATTATATTAGCGAAAAGTGTAAAATGTCTAAGTTGAGTAAGAAGAATCCACGCAAATTTTGGAAATATATTAACAAATTTAAAAAGAAACACTCTGAAACAGCTGACGGCCTATCCTTAAATGATTTTTTTGACCATTTCAAGAATATTTCTAATACTACGCAAGGCCATTACGTGCCAAACGATAATTCGTCTGCTAGGTCTGACCCTTTACTTATTGATGAACTAGATAAGCCTTTTACTATTTTTGAAATAGCCAAAACATTAAGGTCTCTTCAGAGACATAAAAGCTCCGATTTTAGTAACAATGTTGCTGACTTTTTTATTGAATCATCTGACTTTATATCCCCTTACTTAATTAACTACTATTTTCAACAAAATATTTGAAACAGGAATCTATCCTGAAGCTTGGTGTAAAGGTGTGATTGTCCCAATACATAAAAAGGGTGACACACTAAATGCATCCAACTATCGGGGCATTACTCTTATTAACGTCATGGCGAAGATATTTTCTCTGCTTCGAAATAGATTGAATAAGTGGTGTGAAAACAATGAAGTTTTTAGTGATGCCCAGTTTGGATTTCGAGATAATCGAAGTACTACTGACTGTGTCTTTTTATTACATTCTATTATTCAAAATATCCTTAACAAAAAATGTAAATTGTATTGTGCTTTCATTGATTTTCAGATGGCATTTGATACCGTTATAAGAGATGCACTTTGGGTAAAGCTTTTAGATACAGAGATTAGCTGTAAAATGATAAACATACTCAAATCTATTTATAGTAAAGTAAAATCTTGTGTCAAACTAACAGCTGGCACGAACTTCTCAGAGTTTTTTGATGTCACACTTGGCTTGAAACAAGGGGAACCACTCTCCCCAATACTTTTTATATTGTTTATCAACGATATCAACAATAATATCGATATAAATCATTTAAGTGAAAATGATTTAAATTTTTTATCAATGTATATGCTACTTTTTGCTGATGATATTGCACTTTTTACTACAGACCCAATTAGTTTACAAGCTCAGCTAGATACAATTTCTAATTATTCAAATAAATGGGGTTTGAAAATAAATGTTTCTAAAACAAAAGTTTGTATTTTTGAAAAAAGAAAAAGCACCCATAACATTGATTGGTTTATCAATGGAGAACTAATTGAAGTTGTAGATCATTTTAAGTACCTTGGAGTAGATTTTAAGTATACTGGTAATATGAAAATGCTGTTGAAGTTTTGTCTGAACAAGCTTTAAGAGCCTACAATTCTGTTTTAACTTTATTTTCCCGCATTACAATTGATGTAAAAACAAAATTATCTATATTTGACTCTATGGTTGTTCCAATAATATTGTATTGTTCGGATGTTTGGGGAATATATGATTATAAAGAAATTGATAGACGCCACTTAAAATTTTGTAAGCATATTTTGGGTGTGCGGAAACAAACTCCCAATATAGCTGTGTATGGTGAACTTGGGAGATTTCCGCTTTCGGTTATTTGTAAGGAGAGAACTTTAAAATATTGGGTAAAAATAATGAGTAATGAAAATTCTCCTATGCATCAAATACTACTAGAACAGATCAACGGTAATAGTAAAAGTTGCTGGGCCATGAGTATTAAACAATTGTTAAGCAATCTTGGTTTTAACGATATTTTCACAAATTTTGATAAGAACGTTAACTATTTTCCTCTATTAAAACAAAGAATTAGAGACCAGTATATCCAAAACTGGCATAGTTCACTACAAACTTCACCAAAGCTAGATTTTTATAAAATGTATAAGACTGATTTCTGTTTTGAGAAATATATTGATCTTTTAAAAGGAGATAGTTTAAGAAAGCAGATGACATGTTTTAGATTAAGTTCCCACTCTTTAGATATTGAAACAGGTAGATTTAATGGAATTGATAGAAGTGATCGAATATGTAGACTTTGCTCTCTAAATCAGATTGAATCTGAATATCATTTTTTATTGTGCTGTCCGGCCTATGCAAACATTCGTAATAAATATTTTGGACATCTACCATTGCCAAACACTAATACATTTGTTAACATCTTATCTTCAAAACGTCATTGTATTCTAACTAAAACTGCATATTATCTAAAAGAGAGCTTTAAATGTCGAAATGAAATTATTTAATGTATTTACCTTTATTATATACCAGTATGTGATAGACCAACTAAATTCTTAACTTGTATGTTTTCGTAATTTGATAATCTTTGTTATTTCTTTCTTTGTATATATTAACATGTTTACGTATATTATATATATGTCTGTACCATATTTGTAAATGTTGTCTTGGCCATAGGCATTTATATGCTGGTTTTTGCCAAATAAAGAATTGAATTGAAAAATTGTTAATTAACAGGTCTGACACGTTCTGCTATTCCAGACATGAAATAACAAGCGGCAAATCTCACACTTTCAATGCGCGGCAATTAAATTTATCTAAAAATTCCATTGTTAAAGGTCATATGTACAGGTTGGGTTTATTTCATAAAATTAAAATATGAAGTAAAAGAATCACATTGAAATTATTTGCAACATTTTAGCATAACGCATTACACCATAAATCACCGTCATGGCGCATCGATTAATAAAAGTTCGTATGACTTACTTCCCTTTGCTGTGACGTCACTCGTGATCCACTGAATGCGCCATGTAAAGGGCGTGAAGAGCGATCGCTGGTTAGAAGTGGTGTTTTTCTTCAAATAAACGATCCTAAAGTCATTGTTTGGATTGACAGCGCATTTTATTTATTGAATATGATTTATTTTATAAGAATATCAATTTGAAAAAAGATAAATTAATAACTTAACCCGTGAATTTGCATGGATTTGTCATTGCGTAAACCTGTTCATATGAAAGGAACAGCTTGAAATTTGGACGATTTTCCTTGAAAAAATGATTCTTAAGTCATTGTTTGGATTGACAGTGAATTTTCTACACTGGATATTTTTCATATTATAAGATTATCCATTTGAAAAAAATAAATTAGTGACTAAACGCGTGAATTTACAAGGATATGTCAATGCGTTCATATGAAAGGAACGGCTTGAAATTGGGACGATTTTCCTCGAAATAGCAATCCTTAAGTCAATGTTTGGATTGACAGTGCATTTTCTTTATTGAATATGTTTCATATTATAAGAATATTCTTCTGAAAGAAAGAGTAAGTAACGTAATGCGTAAATTTGAAAGGATTTGTAAATGTTTTCATATGTAAGAATCGGCTTGAAATTTTGACGATATTTGTGAAAACAGCTATTTTTATTAATATTTGTTGAAAAAAAAAAACACGAGTACTTTTTCGTCAATGATCGTGTATTAGCATTAAGGTTTTAATTGAGTAGAAAACAAAGACACAGGTCTGAATAAACGAATTGTCTTAAAACCGTACATCGTATAACTGTTAACTGTCAAATTCACCCTGCATTGTCTTATCAATACATGAAATGAAACGGGAGAATATCATAAATTGCGAACAAACAAACCGTATTATAACCCAACTTACTTGTGACACGAAGGTTATCCTTTAACTCACATTTTCACCACACATCAACTTACTTGTGATACGAAGGATATCCTTTAACTTACATTTTCACCACACATCTAAATTTCAAAACTAAACACTGGCACATTCAAGAGTATTTGTTAAAATCATCCGGCAACTTTCCAGTAACTCCACCCCCAGTAAAAGGTCTATAATTTCGAAATTGATTCAGATGTCGTCTTTCTAGATCAACTGTTTTGACTTAAGAATTGTTCTTCATATTCACTTTACATTTATGTTCGTTTTCTCTCGTGTAAGTAGTCTTGACATATTGAGCATTTAATTTTCGGAAAGGTTTAATAATTAACAGCTAAAACAAAAAAATCGTCATAGTTTATTTTACTAACAACCTTAAATAAACATATTTGAATTTATTTGTTATGATTTTGGAATTTAAATATCAATTTGACAAAACTTGATTTTGATGTTAAAACGTTGTTTTTGTTGAAAACATAGAGTTAATACCGTTTTGGTGAATACTGATTATCATATACTTATTGAAGTGTCAAACTATTCTAATAGAAAAGACAACATGTCCACTTCTTTGGATATCATAACGACATAACGACAAAGTATCAGACGTAAGTCACATTGAGAGATAAATATGTCCTGACACACCTTATCAATCCAAACATCCTGTGAGAGTTTGGTCTTAATTGGTTATATCTTAACAATGGATTTTTAGATAAATTTAATTGCCGCGCATTGAAAGTGTGAGATTTGACGCTTGTTATTTCATGTCTGGAATAGCAGAACGTGTCAGACCTGTTAATTAACAACAGAGATATTTAAGAGATTAACGCCAGAGGCTATCTTTCGCCTAAACAATAAAGGACTTGAGACTTGAAATATACTGTGCAAATGTGGCAGATTGGTGTTAATTTGCATCACGACCCTTAATCCTTGTAATGTCCGATGTTTGTTGATTGACCCTTTGTATGTGAGGTAAACTGACAATAATCAATTAAATTGTAAACAAAGAGATTATGTTCAAATGTGTAAATTATATATTTAGTGATCTTATTACTAAATTATCAATATAAATTTGTAATAATCATGTTTGAACATTAATCAGTTTGTTATCATAGCAATCAACGTACAATTTTCATTTTGTCTCATTTATGTACAATGGCAACGTTTCTCCGATTATGTTAAAACATAAATTTAGTTTTGCAAATAAGAACAAGATGCCTTTAAGCGTTTAAAACCCAAAGACATGGATATACAATAACTTATGATGTTGGATGAAATTAACATATTCTTGCAACCCTTTGAATTCTTACGTAATATAATCGTAAAGCAGCCTAATTAAGTATTCCTAACTAAGTATGTAGCATAGTTAATCTGTTCCAAACAAAACTCACTTGGCGAGTAAGAGAGTCATTCAAGGAAATTAACTTTCAAAAAAGGTGTAATCAACGTGATTTATCCTTTTCTTGAATTTTTCTACATTTACACAGTGCAAATTCTATATAAAGATCTAGCAAGACTAGTGAATGTTGTGTGTGTGATTGAAATAAGGGAAATATAACGGTTACTCACTAAGTAGAATGAAATTGAAGCGTCTTCACCTGTATAAATTACTTTGAATTGAGTCCGATCATTTGAAGATCAATAAAATCAATTCTCTGGAAACGCCTAACAATGCGTTAACTTGCCGTCTTCGAAGTGAAAGTAACACAGCCTACTGTTCTTGTTTGGGGAATATATCTTTTGCTTATTTGTAAAGTAAACACGGTCCAGTTTACTTATCGAAACTTTTTGCAGCTTTTATGTTCGTCGGAAAACGGGAGAAACTCGCATCCCTGCGACCAAAAGCAGAATAACACCAGAAGACCTGTCAAAATACCATATTCAATATCCAATTTACGTTTCCCACAACACAATTCAACACTTAAGATGTCCGAAATTTGTGCAAAAACACCGTCGTTACTGAGAACTAGATTCTTCTTACTGATAGTTCATATGACTTTGAAGCACAAATGACGTCACAACAAGGGAGATAAGTCATTCACAAAAATCGATAAAGGTGAATAAAAGTAGTCAAAAACAACATTTTTCGCTTCTGTATGAGAAAAAAATCATTACCTCCGTCATAACGAAACCATAACCTAATTCAAAAACCATAATTAAAGAAAATTTTGTTTATCGGGAAATATGACCTTTAAGATATAACCAATTAAGACCAAACTCTCACAGGATGTTTGGATTGATAAGGTGTCAGTACATATTTATGAAGGCGACTTTGGAATTCAAATATGCTTATTTAAGGTTGTTAGTAAAAAAACTATGACGACTTTTTTGTTTTAGCTGTTAATTATTAAACCTTTCCAAAATTAAATGCTCAATATGTCAAGACTACTTACACGAGAGAAAACGAACATAAATGTAAAGTGAATATGAAGAACAATTCTTAAGTCAAAACAGTTGATCTAGAAAGACGACATCGGAATCAATTTCGAAATCATAGACCTCTTACTGGGGATGGAGTTACTGGAAAGTTGCCGGATGATTTTAACAAATACTCTTGAATGTGCCAGTGTTTAGTTTTGAAATTTGGATGTGTGGTGAAAATGTGAGTTAAAGGATAACCTTCGTATCACAAGTAAGTTGATGTGTGGTGAAAATATGAATTAAAGGATAACCTTCGTATCACAAGTAAGTTGGGTTATAATACGGTTTGTTTGTTCGCAATTTATGATCTTCTCCCGTTTCATTTCATGTATTGATCAGACAATGGAGGGTGAATTTGACAGTCAATAGTTATACGATGTACGGTTTTAATTCGTTTATTCAGATCTATGTCTTTGTTTACTACTCAATTAAAACCTTAATGCTAATACCCGATCATCGACGAACAAGTACTCGTGTTTTTTTTTCAACAAATTTTAATAAAAATAGCTGTTTTCACAAATATCGTCAAAATTTCAAGCCGATTCTTACATATGAAAACATTTACAAATCCTTGCAAATTTACGCGTTATGTCACTTACTCTTTTTTTTCAGAAGAATATTCTTATAACATGAAACATATTCAATAAAGAAAATGCACTGTCAATCCAAATATTGACTTACGGATTGCTATTTCGAGGAAAATCGTCCCACTTTCAAGCCGTTCCTTTCATATGAACGCATTGACATGTCCTTGTAAATTCACGCGTTAAGTCACTAATTCATTTTTTTCAAATGGCTAATCTTATAATATGAAAAATATCCAGTATAGAAAATTCACTGTCAATCCAAACAATGACTTAAGAATCATTTATTTCAAGGAAAATCGTCCAAAGTTCAAGTCGTTCCTTTTATATGAACAGGTTTACGCAATGACAAATCCATGCAAATTCACGGGTTAAGTTATTAATTTATCTTTTTTCAAATTGATATTCTTATAAAATGAATCATATTCAATAAAGAAAATGCGCTGTCAATCCAAACAATGACTTTATGATCGTTTATTTGAAGAAAAACACCAATTCTAACCAGCGATCGCTCTTCACGCCCTTTACATGGCGCATTCAGTGGATCACGAGTGACGTCACAGCAAAGGGAAGTAAGTCATACGAACTTTTATTAATCGGTGTGCTATGACGGTGATTTATGACGTAATGCGTTATTCTAAAATGTTGCAAATAATTTCAATGTGATTCTTTTACTTCATATTTTAATTTTATGAAATAAACCCAACCTGTACATATGACCTTTAAGATACTTTTGTATCAGAGTTAATTATTATCTTACTTTATTTTAATTTGTGGAGAGCATTTTCAATATCATACTTGAGAAAATGAGGCTCATTAGGGGGTGTAAATGTACATTTTTGACCAAATAATCCTCTCTATAGTTTTAGCCTCAGAACAAAGATAATTGAAAAGAATAGTTTGCTGCAAATATGAATCGAATAAAATGGGTTAAGAAAATTATTCTACATTCTATTAGTATTTCAAAAATAACTTTTTTGACTAAACTGTGTCATCTGGGTTTGAACATACAACCGGATGCAATCTGCAACTTAGTTTCGAAAAAAAAAACATAACTACACTCAGTAGATATTAATCAAATGATATCTAAGTTATATTATTCTCACTAACATAAATCAGTTACGTTTGCTGTTCAGTATTGCATGAAAGCAATGTAGAATAAAACAGTTTATTTCATTAATTATGAAAAGCATGTACATTCTACACTTCTACATTAATAAATTGGAAACTCCGGGTCTATCTGGCTTAATATATATGTAAAACAGTTTTATGGTGAATGTTATGCTCTGCAGTACGTCATTTGTCTATGAGATACTGGGATAGTAACCTCCGCAAAAGCACAATTAGGTGCACTATAAGTTGTAATTGAAGCATTTACATATTCCTTTGCAAGTAGAATTACAATGACACCTAATCAGCTCTCTACAAGCATTAGTAGCTTCCGGCAAGTCTGTCCATCTTTGAACAAACTTACCATCGTCGTTCCTTATCCATCCCCATTCAGAGGGTGATGGAAGCAGTGGGTCCTTTATGAGCATTTGACCCCACAAATGTCCACTTTGATAAACTGCACACAACTTATATGCTGTATTAGTGCATTGCGTGTGGGAGTACAAGGGTATTTTCGAGCTTCGTTAACTCTTTCGGTGGTACTAATTTGCTGTATAGCATAACTGTCAGCTGTTCAAGCGTCAATATGTCTTTTTCTTAGACGGCAGAGTGGCTGTTGATATGTTCTTACAAAGAAGATGTACGTTTGGTGATGCAAACCAAATTGAAAAGGATGATTTATTTCCGATTCCATGGAATGGAGATACAGTGCCATTATCTGTAAATGATTGCATGAAAAGGATACCCATAATTCATCCTTTTTAAGTTTTCCTGCAATTTTGTGGGCAGGAATGTAGCGAAAATGCTTAGCATAGCCAATTGCAGTCCATATACAGCACTCTGAATATAGGCTTGCTATAGCAATAGCCAGCACCACTACATCCGTGTCTGATGCTACAATGCAAATATCTTTGCAGTCGCTTTCCATTGCATGTGCTGCATGCAACATCATTTAGCAATCTGTCTCTGGTAAGAGCCTTCAGAACGTGGCCATCGTAGGTGAATAGCAATGCTTTGTCATAATCTACATGCATTCTTTCCAGAAAAAAGGAAAAGAAAGTGATAAAAAGACGTTGGTTCTTCTCATTTCTTAGGAAGCTTTTCCAGTTCGAGAGAAGTATAGTTGTTGCTGGTGATACCTTGATGGTGTAACCACTTCCTCCACACTTCATTGGGCATGCTTTCAGACCGTCTTTTTTAACACATCCAACACCATGTCAATCCTATCAACAGTTTGCAACTGCTTATGGACATGTGAGATACACAATTACAACATAGTCTTGAAGACTGTGAGTTTGGTCAATGCAAACCTTGGACCCAAGGATTGAACCAGTGCTGCACCATCAATAACTTTGCAGTCTTAGTTGGGCCAGCTTCCTGTGTTCCCTCATATGTTTCTTGCATTGGTAACAACTGATCGGACTTATTGCCGGGTCTCATGTTATCATTATTTGCTAGTGATGGGGGCCAGGCATGGTTCTCGTGACAGAAAGAAAATGTCTAGATCTTTGTCTCTGTTTTGATAAGAAATGTACATCATTGCAAAAGCTCAATGTCTTTTTCATTGTTTGCATACTATTCTTCAACTTTGAACGCTTGCTCTGAAACAATTTGAAGTTGTTTTTTTTGTAATAGGTTCATAGAATGATGTTTCATCATTCAAGGCGTGGCTTGACACAAAATATCTATATTGTGACAGGCCTCTCGCCTAAGCATGTTGCAATATTTGCACAGAATTTTCATTAACCATAACTTAAGTATCAAAAGCTGTTTTGATGTTTCTGTCAAAGAATTCCTCAGATCCTCAAGTATGCGCACAGACCCTTTCACTTTTGTCGTAGACCTTATACAAAAAGAGAACACTGTATTTTTAAAATCAGATTAGGGATTACTATGTCTATAACTTTACATGTTTCTTTAAGTACATTAAATACCACAATTTCAATCTAGCTCTTACATGATAATTAAGGGAACATAAAGTTGCATGAAGGGCCTCAGGTACAATTTAAAAGAAAATGCACATACCAGTGCTGAGAATCTTAATGAAAGAACAACAAACGATCTAACATACAGTTGAATTCACATTATTATATGTTACACCAAAATAAATGAAGACTAAAAAAGTGAAAACTGTTATATTCAAGTACCCCTATAAAGGCCTCAATAATCGCTCAATGCAAGGCCTTGTGGACACGTCTCTTACTTTTTTATAACTGCAAAACCGTGCAGATAATATAAGCATGTTAAATGGGATGCTGTAAACATTAAATGTAACTGTACAAGCATAATTCTAGAGAAAAAATCAATTGAAAAAGTCAATTTTTTGGGGAAAACCCCTTTTCGGGCCTCGTTTGTTGCAATATCTGCACCCATTTTCTCATGAAAATGAATTTATCCAGCTTGAATAACAATACGCTTAAAAAATATAAGAAAAAAGTATGTTTAGTTGCTTCTATCAAATACGGGTAAGTACAAGTGAATTATTACGTAAAAAGGCCCTGGCCCCGCCTTGGGGCCTCAATTTGTTTTAGAGACAGGGCCTCTCGTGCATGTCTCCTAGCCTTGAATGAAAGGTAAAGAAATATGCATGTAAAGTGCTGAGAATATCCTCTTAATAAAATAACAAAGAATGATCTTACATACTCTTACATATTATTATCAGTTACACTAAAAGAGAATGAAGACTTAAAAAATGCAAACTATTTTCTATTAAAGTACCCTATTAGGGCCTCATTAGTTGCTCAATGCAGGGCCTCATGGACATGCCTCTCACTTTTTATGACTGTTTAACCTTGCAGATTATAGGAGCATGTTAAATGGGCTGCTGTAAACATTGAATGTGACACTAGCATCATTCTAGAGAGAAAATACAATTGAAAAAGTCATTTTTTTGGGGGAAAACCCCTTTTCAGGCCTCATTTGATATACTATCTGCACCCATTTTCTTATGAAAATGAATTTATTTAGATTGAACATCAATATGCTACAAAAAACATTAGAATAAAAGTATGTCTAACCACTTTTATCAGATACAGGTAGATACAAGTAAATTACTATTTAAAGAGGCCCTGGCCACCCTTTGGGGCCTCTATATTTTTGGAGACAGTGCCTCTCATGCGTGTTTCCTGGCCTTAAATAAAATGTATTGACCCAAACTATAAGTGTGCCAAGTTTGGTGCTTTTATATAAAAGTGCACAATTATTGCACTATTGGACCAGACTATTAAGTAAAAGTCAATGTGATTAACAGTGGTTCTGATATCCCCATTTTACCAAGAGAGCCATAGAGGGATCAATTACTACCATTGTGATTACCAGTCGTAGTTCTGTTTCTATATTATCATGAGAGCCATGGATGGAAGCTATTTCTACCATTTCGATTACCAGTCGTAGTTCTATTCCCATATCAGCCATACAGTCATGGGAGTAAGCCAGTACTACCATTGTGATAACAATTCGTAGTTCTATTCCTATATTACCCAGAGGGCCATGGAGGGAGGCCATTGCTACCATTGTGATTACTAGTCGTTATGCTATCCTTAGATAACACAGAGAGCCAGAGCCATACAGGGGCGACATTACTACCATTGTGACTACCTGGCGTAATGCTATCCCTATATTACCCAGAGAGCCATGGAGGGAAGCCATTACTACCATTGTGGTTACCAGTCGTTCTGATATCCTTATTTTACACAGAGGGCCATGGTGGGAGGCCATTACTACCATTGTGATTACCAGTTGTAATGCTATCCTATATTACTCAGAGAACCATGGAGGGAAGCCATTACTACCATTGTGATTACCAGTTGTAATGCTATCCTATATTACTCAGAGAACCATGAACGGAAGCCATTACTACTATTGTGATTACCAGACGTAACGCTATCCCTTTTTGGCCCAGAGAGCCATGGAGGGAAGCCATTACCACCATTTCGATTACCAGTCGTAATTCTACCCCTATATTACCCAGAGAGCCATGAAGGGAAGCCATTACTACCATTGTGATTACCAGTCGTAGTTCTTTTCCCATATCGCTCATACAGTCATGGGAGTAAGCCAGTACTACCACTGTGATAACAATTCGTAGTTCTATTCCTATATAACCCAGAGGGCCATGGAGGGAGGCCATTGCTATCCTATATTACTCAGAGAACCATGAACGGAAGCCATTACTACCATTGTGATTACCAGTTGAAATGATATCCCTATATAACCCCGAGAGCCATGAATGGAAGCCATTACTACCATTGTGACTACCAGACGTAACGCTATCCCTTTTTGGCCCAGAGAGCCATGGAGGGAAGCCATTACCACCATTTCGATTACCAGTCGTAATTCTATCCCTATATTACCCAGAGAGCCATGAAGGGAAGCCATTACTACCATTGTGATTACCAGTCGTTATGTTATCCATAAATAACACAGAGAGTCATGCAGGGAAGCCATTAATACCATTGTGATTACCAGTCGTTATGCTATCCCTATATTACCCATAGAGTCATGGAGGGAAGCCATTTCATGTACTTCCATCGTGATTTCTAGTCGTTATGCTATCCCTATATTACCCACAGAGTTATGAAGGGAAGCCATTACTACCATTGTGCCTACCTGACGTTATGCTATCCCTATATTACCTACAGAGCCATGGAGGGAAGCCATTAATCCCATTGTGATTACCAGTCGTTATGCTATCCCTATATTACCCATAGAGTCATGTAGGGAAGCCATTTCATGTACTTCCATCGTGATTTCTAGTCGTTATGCTATCCCTATATTACCCACAGAGTTATGAAGGGAAGCCATTACTACCATTGTGCCTACCTAAAGTTATGCTATCCCTATATTACCCACAGAGCCATGGAGGGAAGCTATTACTACCATCGTGATTTCTAGTCGTTATGCTATCCCTATATTACCCAGAGAGTCATGAAGGGAAGCCATTACCACCATCTTAATAACCAGTCGTTATTCTAACCCTATATTTCCTAGAGTTACATGTAGGTTAGCGTTTCTAACATTGTGATTACCAGTCGTTATGCTATACATATATTACCTTGCGTGCCATGGAGGGCAGCCATTCTACTATTGTGATATTAAGCTGTAATGTAATTCCTATATTACACAGACTTACATTGAGGGAAGCTATTACTACCATTGGGATCTTGAGTCGTTATGCTATCCTTTATTACCCAGTACCATGAAGGGACGCCATTACACTATGTTACACAGAGTATCATGGAAGGACGCTATTTCTACAATTGTAATCTCCAGTCTTTATGCTAAGCATTTTTAACCAATAATGCTTTGGAGGGAAACCATGTCTGCAGTTTTAAATACAAGACGTGATGCTATCCATATGCTACACAGAGTGCCATTACTACCATTTTGATTTTATTTGTCTTGTTATCCCATTATTATCTAGTGTGTCATTACTACGTTTGTCGCTTTCAGTCATTGCTATCCCTATTAGCCAGAGTGTCCTTGAGAGAAACCGGTAAAACTTTTTATGTTTGTTTAAAAGATTTGGTATTACTTCATGAACAAAATGTTAACCACTCTACATGCCATAGCATGAAGATACAAAACGTACGCTGTGAGCAGGGTTCGAACCTACGCGGGCAGTGCCCATTGGATTTCAAGTCCAACGCCTTAACCACTCGGCCATCACAGCTGTAATGCACGAAATATGCCTGCTGAATCGGGCGGTCTCTTATTGCATCTAGTCTATTGATGACGATATTGGGGAATACCTGTACAGGTAAACGAAAATCTACTCTTGAATGGGTTAATCTCGAGTATATATAACGGCGTTGTCTCCATGAGACATGCTGCATCGGAGAATCCCCTGTTGCGATTCGATATAAGAATATCAATTGTATGTATAGAAATAGTCATACCAAATCCTTGTCGACAGACTTATATCAGACAAATAAAGTACAGCTGGAAATATCAATTTCATCCCATTCAACAAGCAACTGGTATCTTTCTTTTGATACTAAATACCTTGTGAATAAAAACCGCGTTATAGTTATTAGCTAAAAGCTAAGGTAAATACATTGTTATGGCAAATATCAACAAGATGTATATTGGCTGCATAACTTTTCATTTTCTTATATATAGAAGGCAGTTACACTGGCTAGGTTTTAGTTAGCCAAGAATATCTTTTTCAAAACCCTCCAAACACCCCTTTGGACTATGATATTCACAATGAACAATGCTTCAGGTTTAATACATTAATCTTTCCAATTGTCAACAAACGATTTCAGTGACGTAGACACAGTCAGAGTTACTGAGTGCATTTGACCCTTTTCCGATAATTGACTAGTTTGTTGCAGACGACTCTGTTAAACAATGTGGGGAAAAAATTGCACTTCACGAGCGATTTCTCCTTTTCCCACCATGTTTTCTGTCCTATCAGAAGATTATGTTTCAATTCAAGCACATTTTGAAAGTGCTCGTGACGAGCAATTTCTTCCTTTCCCGCAATGTTTTCTACCCTATCAGTAAATCAATTACCAATTTCATCACATTTTGAAATGTCGTCTGCAAACTCTTTCAATTTGGGACAGTCGAAAACTTGGCGTTTGGTAAAGGGTTAAAACGTGGGCGGTAGAAGTTGGTCTGATGCGAGCTATTTCCCAGATAAGTATAAACACGGATCCGTCCTGATGTAGCCCATTTGTTAAGGAAGACCATTCAATGGCCCACTGAAAAGCAATGAATCACACTGACAATTAATCTTTCACGTGTTACCAGATTTATATCCAGAGAGAAACATCTGAAAACGAACCCCAGTTGAACCAGTTTGACAATCGTATCTGCTCGGCAATCCCCCGCCAGGTGGGTTTGCCACGTTGGTAGTTCATGAATACACCAGAAATCATGGGGAATTAAAGCTGTTTTCCGCCTGATTACAACATTACAACAAGGGACTAAGTATTGATGTTATTACCCACAAATTGGATATGTATTACAATTGAATACATTTTTTATAACTTATAATGTTTTACAACTAAATTCAATAAAGATTACCATATCAACACATCTGTATTTCATATTTTCTCAATCGTATCCCCAGCCGGAGATTGCCGAGTAGATGCAATTGCAAACGGACATGCCCTTTGTCGCTGCACTACTTTCAAATGGCTCCTCATTACCCCCGATGTTATTTTAAGAAATGGTCGAGGTACTCTAAAGTCAGTTTGATTGGCGACGACATATTTCATTATTGGAATGCTCCCACACACACGATGGCTTCCAAAAACCTTTCCTGAAACTGTAATTACTGCATTCAGCCAAGAATAAACTCTTTGGAAAGGGTAATTTGCTCACACGTTCCTTTATTGTCAGAAGGAAAAGGATACGCTGAATTTGAACCTTCATGGGCAGTGCCCAATGGATTTCAACCACTTGGCCATCACAGCAGTTAGATCCGCTTTAATGCTTCATTTTTTTTGTAATTCTATAAAGCTAATACAAATGATATTTATGATTAATGATCAATCAGAGCAAATGTTTGTACACGTATACTTTTGCTATCGGAATGCTTCCAGATTCCTAATACCATATGGCAACCCCTAACCTTGTCTGACACCTTTTTAATTTATTTGGCACCTGGGCAATTTCTTAACAAAAAGGGTACTAGACTATTTATAAAAAAATCTTTTGGCGACGATTTTGTTAAATAACTATCAAATACGACTCTCCTTATTGTTTATCCACGTTACTATGAAATTTCAGCTGACTTCCTTCTGATCATTGAATTGAAATTAAAGTGCAAGGGTTTACACTAAATACAATTGATGGCTCATTGCCAAACCGGGATTATTATTATCTAAAATAACATTGATAGATTAAAATGATTTAACTAAACACAACATATTTCAACGTAAGTAATTATGTTCCCGATGGTATCCTTTGTAATAACGACAGTTTAAGGCAAAAACTTGGTACTAGATGCAAGAATACAGGGAATGCACAAATAAACATGTGCAATGTCGTTGAAAAAGAAAACCCTGTTTAACCCTTTACAAAATGCAAATTTCCAACTTTCCCAAATTGAAAGAGTTTGCAGACGACATTTCAAAATGTGATGAAATTGAAAGATAGGGCAAAACCATTGTGGGAAAAGGAGAACTTGCTCGTTAGGAGCAATTTCCGCTTCCCCACAATGTGTCCCAGAGTCGTTTGCAACAGAATGATCAAATGTCGATATTGTTTGGTAATCGGTCAAGGCAACACCTTGGTGGGTTATCGAGAACGGTCAGAATAACAAAATGAAAGATTTAACAGAAGAACTGCCATTTTAAAATCAAGTTTCATATTATAAGAATCCGTAACGGGTTAAAACATATTTTTTGTACTCCTCGGCCCTCGAATTCTTGCACAAAAGGTACCCATGGTTACTTCAGAAAGCGTTCGCGTCACATAACGGGCCTTTCTTTATTTGGGTTGTTTGTTTATTTTTTATCAAATGCATCAGTTTCGGATTGTCATTCAATGTTTCCAAGTTAACCACAAATAGCCGGTCCGTGGAAAAAGTATTCCAATTTTGGCATTAAACTTTCTATTCGCTGGTATTTACATACATCATAGTATATCTTACTGATTGTGTTATGTATGTTACCTTTTATGTCACCTTACCAGAACTCATATATAGTAACGTCTAAACACGACGGGGTGAATATTCTCTCTTGAGTAACGAATGATTGCATAGACCGACTACATGACATTTAAAATGAAATAAACAACTTTTGAAAACATTTAACCATTAACCTTTCACCAAAAACCAAATTTTCGACTGTCCCAAATTGAAAAAGTTTGCTGGCGATATTTCAAAAAGTGATGTTATTGAAAAATAATCATCCGATATGGCAGAAAACAATGTGGGAAAAGGAGAAATTGCTCGTCACGAGCAATTTCCCCTTTTCCCAAAGTTTTTAAGATTCGTCTGCAACAAATTTGTTAAATGTCGTTATTGCTTGGTAATGGGTTATGGCTGACAGTTTAAGAGAAAACGTACATCTCAGTTGTGTTCTATTAAAGCAAAAGCTGGCTAAATAGCCAAGTCTTTCAAACCAATAAACGACGAAATAAGATGCAATAAAAAGAAGTACTGCTGAGCATTCGGTTTGAAAATAGGTCGATTTCAAATTGTAGTGAATGCTGAATGTTTGTTTAAAAGATACGACGATACGTATCTATTGCTACTCTAAATTTTTCTGTTCGAGTACTCAAGTACTAAATTAGATAACCGAATTTCGGTCCTCCAATCGAAAATTTTGTCAACCGGCTACTCGTTGTTAACTATAGTTATTAGCGTCATTAACAACATTTCAGTTATTTTGTTTCATTTGGTTTATACATAGTGTCAACGTTTCCCCCCTCAGTATTATCTTATTAAAGACGACCCCTTACTTATCCGCCCACAATGGTTAGTAAAAACATGAAGAACCATTGTAATTACATAGGTCAACTGGTCCGCCACATTTGGTGAATATTCAAATCTACTGATACTTTGATTTGAAGCCATGCATTTAGGGCCTTGGAGATCTGTGCTTTAGTGCTTTAGTGACAAGGCTTAGTAATACCATATCAAAACCTCAAGTATGTGTGATGCCTTGTCATGATTATTCCATAGTGCTAGGCTAAATAAGAAATGGATTGCAAAAATTAACGCCACAACAACAAAGAGGATAATTAACAGGATTCGAAACCATTGCGGCCAGCAATACATCTTCCATGCCAACAGCAACTCAACAACAACTCTCCACTGTGGACGGGACACCCTTCCGTTGTACATAAACAGTCTAACAGCGTGTACTCTGATCAACATTTCCACTGATCGCCTATCACATATGAATTCCTCATTCCACCTGTTCGAACTCATTTCTTGAATTCATTTCGATTGACTCACACGGGGTTTCAAAAGCGGTGAGAGAGTTTGATAAGAGAAATGACCCGTCGTCCCCCCACAATACGTTCCCGTCAGGTAACGGGTAACCCGGGCTGACGCCGTATCTCGGCTCGCTGATTTACCGCCATTGATTCCATTCAGGGGAAAAAGACGTAATCGAAATTTAAAAATAAATTAGCGGCGAACAGGTGATACGTCCGCATTTGGATAGGGGCGCCACGCGGAAATGCGCAAATCTCTGATTAGATACGAGTATCATGAAAGTTTCACCTGGATGTCGCTGCCATGCCCATTTTTCAGGATCAATCGATTTTGGCTTCCATTGGTAGGTCTTTTGCAGCATGTTGAGCATTATATTGGTGGGATATGTAATTCGTCATTTGACCGTACGATCTTAGGTACCTTACCGAGGGTGACGCTGAAGTGCATTATGATGGCTTCGGAAGCGTAGGTGTGCTTTGAAAGGTCCTTGTACGTATGACGTGGATTGTTTGTCGTTTACAACACATTCCACACATGGACATGAAATACTTCTACGTCTCTTTCTGTGAAAGCCAAATGAGTCATACATCGTATTTCGGTACACTGGAACCCTGCAAATGAAGCAAGCTTACATAAGTGTTCAATTGTTTGTACCGTGTGAGGCTTTGACCAATGGGT
Source organism: Cerastoderma edule (assembly GCA_947846245.1). Classification (NCBI taxonomy): domain Eukaryota; kingdom Metazoa; phylum Mollusca; class Bivalvia; order Cardiida; family Cardiidae; genus Cerastoderma; species Cerastoderma edule. The sequence goes on from OX401406.1 coordinate 23,733,652, forward strand.
ACCAGCGAACACTCACATACACGCTGATATTATACACACATCAACATTTTCAATGTTACGTTACGCTTGTCATGATTATCACCAGTACTAGGTTCGAACCATGAAGTGTATCTCAAGAAGAGGCTTCCATGAAATCAGTGGCGCTTGTGAGGCCTGACCTCTGAACCCCAAAGTAACAGGTCCATTACTATAACCCTACGGCAACGCACGGTTTCTTCGGAATTGTACACGTCTATTAAGTTTTAGGTTCATTATATCATAAAATATATCAAAAACGAAACGATCAAAGAATGCAAAGAAGACCCGCCCTGGTCATAATTATGTATAATTGACAAACGTATCGGTACAGCTATTTCGATACGTTTTATCATTACGTGAACACGATCTTATTTTGCCTCTTTTTGTCATTTTTCAGTGAGTTTCATATAATGGAACAGCCGTGGAGCAGTTGTAAAAAGAGAGTTTTAACTTCCAAACTCCCTATTTTCTGTGAACAAGCACCTTCAGATTGTGAAAAGTTAGAGATAAACCATGTTGACACCATGTCATATATGAAGGTATTGCGGAGGACAAATATGTTATAGAAGTAATACAGTGATCTATCTAATATATGTGTTATTTACCTGCACAGGTGTATTCTGGTATTACCATCTTAAGAATAGATATGCATTCTATGTGATGCAGTATGCATAGTTGTTGTTTTTGTTTTTGTTCATTTATCTCATGATAAATATCTTTTTTCATATACTATGTGATATATTTGCTTTCTATCTATGTAAATATTACGATGTATAATGCGCAAGGCTAGAATAAAAATCTGTTTTGTTCTGTTCTGTTCAATTTTATTGCAAATATTAGCTGCGATGGCCGAGTGGTTAAGGCGTTGGACTTGAAATCCAATGGGCACTGCCCGCGTAGGTTCGAACCCTGCTCGCAGCGAACTGTTTTGATAAAGTAAATAGTTTTTTTAATATCAAAAGACCGAGTGAAACTCTTACATGCAACATCAAATGTACTCAAAATATCATTGTTTAACCAAAATGCTCTCCGTGATGAAGCCATGTCGCAATGGGTTTCAGAAATGTCGTTATAGGTTACAGAAATGTCGTTTTGGGTTACATCTATACAATTATGGGAAACAGCCATGACGCTATATGTTACAATCATGTAATTTTGGGTTACAGCCATGTCAATTCGGGTTACAGCCATGGCGCTTGGGGTTACAGACATGTCGCTATCGTTTACAGTCATGTCGTTTTGGTAACAGCAATGTCGTTTTTGGTTACAATCATGGCGCTACGGGTAACAGTCGTGTCGTTTTGGGCTAATTCGTGGCGCTATTGGTTACAGTTATTGCGCTATGGGTAACAGTTATGTCGTTATGGGTTACAGTCATGGCCCTATGGGTAATAGTCATGTCGTTCTGGGTTACAACAATGTCGCTATGGGTTACAGTCATGTAGCTATTGGTCACAATCATGTTGTTATTGGTAACAATCATGCCGCCATAGGTTACAGTCATGAAGATGTGGGTTACACTCATGTTGTTATGGATTACATTCATTTCGCTATAGGTTAAAGTCTTGAAGCTGTGGCTTACAATCATGATCCTATGGGTATCAGTCATGTCGTTTTGGGTAACAGCAATGGCACTATGGGTTATAGTCATGTCGCTATGGGTTAAAGTCATGACCCTATAGATTGCAGTCATGTCGTTTTGGGTTACAGCCATGTCGCTATGGGTAACAGTCATGTAGCTATGGGTTACAATCACGTTGATATGGGTTACGGTCATGTCGTTTTGGGTAACAGTCATATCGCTATTGGTTACAGTCATGAAGCTGTTTATTACAGTCATGTCGCTACGGGTTACAGTCATGTCATTAAAGGTTACAGCCATGTCGCTATGGGTTACAGTCCTATAGCTATTGGTTACAATCATGTCACTATTGGTTACAGTCATGTCGCTATGGGTAACAGTCATGAAACTGTTGGTTACGGTCATGTCACTATAGGTTACAGCCGTGTCGCTATGGGTTACAGTCATATAGCTATCGGTTGCAATCATGTCGCTATTGGTTACAATCATGAAACTGTTGGTTACAGTCATGTCACTAAAGGTTACAGCCATGTCGCTATGGGTTACAGTCATATAGATATTGGTTACTATGAGTTGCACCTTCAGATTGTGAAAAGTTAGAGATAAACCATGTTGACACCATGTCATATATGAAGGTATTGCGGAGGACAAATATGTTATAGAAGCAATACAGTGATCTATCTAATATCTGTGTTATTTACCTGCACAGGTGTATTCTGGTATTACCACCTTAAGAATAGATATGCATTCTATGTGATGCAGTATGCATAGTTGTTGTTTTTGTTTTTGTTCATTTATCTCATGATAAATATCTTTTTTCATATACTATGTGATATATTTGCTTTCTATCTATGTATATATTACGATGTATTATGCGCAAGGCTAGAATAAAAATCTGTTTTGTTCTGTTCTGTTCAATTTTATTGCAAATATCAGCTGCGATGGCCGAGTGGTTAAAGCGTTGGACTTGAAATCCAATGGGCACTGCCCGCGTAGGTTCGAACCCTGCTCGCAGCGAACTGTTTTGATAAAGTAAATAGTTTTCTTAATATCAAAAAGAACGAGTGAAACTCTTACATGCATCATCAAATGTACTCAAAATATCATTGTTTAACCAAAATGCTCTCCGTGTTGAAGCCATGTCGCAATGGGTTTCAGAAATGTCGTTATATGTTACAGAAATGTCGTTTTGGGTTACATCTATAGAACTTTGGGTAACAGCCATGGCGCTATAGGTTACAATAATGTAATTTTTGGTTAAAGCCATGTCCTTTCGGGTTACAGCCATGGCGCTTGGGGTTACACGCATGTCGCTTTCGTTTACACTCATGTTGTTTTGGTAACAGCAATGTCGTCTTTGGTTACAATCATTGCGCTACGGGTAACAGTCGTGTCGTTTTGGGCTAATTCGTGGCGCTATTGGTTACAGTTATTGCGCTATGGGTAACAGTCATGTCGTTATGGGTTACAGTCATGACCCTATGGGTAATAGTCATGTCGTTCTGGGTTACAACAATGTCGCTATGGGTTACAGTCATGTAGCTATTGGTAACAATCATGTTGTTATTGGTAACTATCATGCCGCCATAGGTTAGAGTCATGAAGATGTGGGTTACACTCATGTTGTTATGGGTTACATTCATTTCGCTATAGGTTACAGTCTTGAAGCTGTGGGTTACAATCATGATCCTATGGGTAACAGTCATGTCGTTTTGCGTAACAGCAATGGCACTATGGGTTACTGTCATGTCGCTATGGGTTAAAGTCATGACCCTATGGATTTCAGTCATGTCGTTTTGGGTTACAGCCATGTCGCTATGGGAAACAGTCATGTAGCTATGGGTTACAATCACGTTGTTATAGGTAACAGTCATGTCGTTTTGGGTAACAGTCATATCGCTATTGGTTACAGTCATGAAGCTGTTTATTACAGTCATGTCGCTACGGGTTACAGTCATGTCACTAAAGGTTACATCAATGTCGCTATGGGTTACAATCATATAGATATTGGTGACAATCATGTCGCTATTTGTTACAGTCATGTCGCTATGGGTTACAGTCATGAAACTGTTGGTTACAGTCATGTCACTATAGGTTATAGCCGTGTCGCTATGGGTTACAGTCATTTAGCTATCGGTTACAACCATGTCGCTATGAGTTACAGTCATGTCGCTATGGGTTAAAGTCATGTCACTACAGGTTACAGCCGTGTCGCTATGGTTAACAGTCATGTCACTAAGGGTAACAGTCATTCCACTTTGAGTTAAGTCATGTCGTTTCGGGTTACAGCCATGTCGTTCTGTGTTGAAGCCATGCCGCAATGTCATGGCGATATGGTTTAACACCATGTCACTATAGGTTACAGTAATGTCGCTAGGGGTTAAAGCCTTGGCGCTATGGCTTGAACCCATATCGCTTTGGGTTACAGTCATGCCGCTTTGGGTTACAGCCATTGTGCTTAGCGTTGAACTAATGTCACTATGGGTTGCAGCCGTGTTGCTTTGGGTTACACTTATGTTGCTCTTGGTAACAGTCATGTGGCTAGGGGTTAAAGCCATGGCACTATGGGATAAAGTCATGCCGCTTAGAGTTATAGCCATTGGGCTTAGCGTTGAAGCAATCTCGCTATGAGTTGCAGCCGTGTTGTTTTGGGAAACACCTATGTTACTTTTGGTTACAGTCATGACGCTATGGGTAACAGCGATGTCGCTATGGGTTACAGCCATATCACTTAGGGTTACAGTCATGTGGCTATGTTACAGCCTTTGAACTATGCGTTGAAGCAATGGGTTGAAACCATGTTGCTTTGGGTTTCAATTATGTCGCTATTGGTTGCAGCCATGTCGCTTTGGGTTCTTCCTATGTCACTTTATATTTCAGAAAGTTGCTATTGGTACTAAACATGTCTCTATGGGTTGCTGCCATGTCGCTGAGAGTTGTAGTCGTGTCGCTTTGGATTGCAGTCATGCCGCTAAGGTTGCATCAATGTTGCTATTGGTTGCAGCCATGTCCCTCAGGGTTGAATCCATACCAATATTGGTTGCAGCTGTGTCGACTTGGGTAACAGCAGTGTTGCTTTTGGTTGCAGCCATGTTGCTCTGAATTCCAGCCATTTCGCTATGGGTTGCACCCATGTCGCTAATGGTAACAGCCATGTTGCGATGAGTTACAGCCATGTTTATTTGGGTTACATCTATGTCGCTATGAATTGCAACCATGTTACTATGGGTTGCAGGTATGTCGTATGAGTAACAGCCATTTTGCTTTAGGTTTGAATCAATATTGTGTTACAGCCATGTCGCTATGAGTTGCAGTCATTTCGCCATGAGTTGCAGCCATGATGCTATGTGTTGCACCTTCAGATTGTGAAAACTTAGAAATAAACCATGTTGACACCATGTCGTATATGAAGGTATTGCGGAGGACAAATATGTTATAGAAGCAATACAGTGATATATCTAATATCTGTGTTATTTACCTGCACAGGTGTATTCTGGGATTACCACCTTAAGAATAGATATGCATTCTATGTGATGCAGTATGCATAGATGTTGTTTTTGTTTTTGTTCATTTATCTCATGATAAATATCTTTTTTCATATACTATGTGATATATTTGCTTTCAATCTATGTATATATTACGATGTATTATGCGCAAGGCTAGAATAAAAATCTGTTTTGTTGTGTTCTGTTCAATTTTTTTGCAAATATCAGCTGCGATGGCCGAGTGGTTAAGGCGTTGGACTTGAAATCCAATGGGCACTGCCCGCGTAGGTTCGAACCCTGCTCGCAGCGAACTGTTTTGATAAAGTAAATTGTTTTCTTAATATCAAAAAGAACGAGTGAAACTCTTACATGCAACATCAAATGTACTCAAAATATCATTGTTTAACCAAAATGCTCTCCGTGTTGAAGCCATGTCGCAATGGGTTTCAGAAATGTCGTTATATGTTACAGAAATGTCGTTTGGGTTACATCTATAGAACAATGGTTAACAGCCATGGCGATATAGGTTACAATCATGTAATTTTGGGTTACAGCCATGTCCTTTCGGGTTACAGCTATGGCGCTTGGGGTTACAGGCATGTCGCTATCGTTTACAGTCATGTCGTTTTGGTAACAGCAATGTCGTTTTTGGCTACAATCATGGCGCAACGGGTAACAGTCGTGTCGTTTTGGGCTACATTCATGGCGCTATTGGTTACAATTATTGCGCTATGGGTAACAGTCATGTCGTTATGGGTTACAGTCATGACCCTATGGGTTATAGTCATGTCGTTCTGGGTAACAGCCATGTCGCTATGGGTTACAGTCATGTTGTTATTGATAACAATCATGCCGCCATATGTTACAGTCATGAAGATGTGGGTTACACCCATGTTGTTATGGGTTACATTCATTTCGCTATAGGTTACAGTCTTGAAGCTGTGGCTTACAATCATGATCTTATGGGTAACAGTCATGTCGTTTTGGGTAACAGCAATGGCACTATGGGTTACAGTCATGTCGCTATGGGTTAAAGTCATGACCCTATGGATTGCAGTCATGTCGTTTTAGGTAACAGCCATGTCGCTATGGGTAACAGTCATGTAGCTATGGGTTACAATCACGTTGTTATGGGTTACAGTCATGTCGTTTTGGGTAACAGTCATATCGCTATTGGTTACAGTCATGAAGCTGTTTATATCAGTCATGTCGCTACGGGTTACAGTCATGTCATTAAAGGTTACAGCCATGTCGCTATGGGTTACAGTCCTATAGCTTTTGGTTACAATCATGTCACTATTGGTTACAGTCATGTCGCTATGGGTAACAGTCATAAAACTGTTGGTTACGGTCATGTCACTATAGGTTACAGCCGTGTCGATATGGGTTACAGTCATCTAGCTATCGGTCACAATCATGTCGCTATTGGTTACAATCATGAAATTGTTGGTTACAGTCATGTCACTAAAGGTTACAGCCATGTCGATATGGGTTACAGTCATATAGATATTGGTTACTATGAGTTGCACCTTCAGATTGTGAAAAGTTAGAGATAAACCATGTTGACACCATGTCATATATGAAGGTATTGCGGAGGACAAATATGTTATAGAAGCAATACAGTGATCTATCTAATATCTGTGTTATTTACCTGCACAGGTGTATTCTGGTATTACCACCTTAAGAATAGATATGCATTCTATGTGATGCAGTATGCATAGTTGTTGTTTTTGTTTTTGTTCATTTATCTCATGATAAATATCTTTTTTCATATACTATGTGATATATTTGCTTTCAATCTATGTATATATTACGATGTATTATGCACAAGGCTAGAATAAAAATCTGTTTTGTTCTGTTCTGTTCAATTTTATTGCAAATATCAGCTGCGATGGCCGAGTGGTTAAAGCGTTGGACTTGAAATCCAATGGGCACTGCCCGCGTAGGTTCGAACCCTGCTCGCAGCGAACTGTTTTGATAAAGTAAATAGTTTTCTTAATATCAAAAAGAACGAGTGAAACTCTTACATGCAACATCAAATGTACTCAAAATGTCATTGTTTAACCAAAATGCTCTCCGTGATGAAGCCATGTCGCAATGGGTTTCAGAAATGTCGTTATAGGTTACAGAAATGTCGTTTCTGGTTACATCTATAGAATTATGGGAAACAGCCATGACGCTATAGGTTACAATCATGTAATTTTGGGTTACCGCCATGTCCTTTCGGGTTACAGCCATGGCGATTGGGGTTACATGCATGTCGCTATCGTTTACAGTCATGTCTTTTTTGGTAACAGCAATGTCGTTTTTGGTTACAATCATGGCGCTACGGGTAACAGTCGTGTCGTTTTGGGTTACAGTCATGACCCTATGGGTAATAGTCATGTCGTTCTGGGTTACAACCATGTCGCTATGGGTTACAGCCATGTTGCTATTGGTAACAATCATGTTGTTATTGGTAACAATCATGCCGCCATAGGTTACAGTCATGAAGATGTGGGTTACACTCATGTTGTTATGGGTACATTCATTTCGCTATAGGTTACAGTCTTGAAGCTGTGGGCTACAATCATGATTCTATGGGTAACAGTCATGTCGTTTTGGGTAACAGCAATGGCACTATGGGTTACAGTCATGTCGCTATGGGTTAAAGTCATGACCCTATGGATTTCAGTCATGTCGTTTTGGGTAACAGCCATGTCACTATGGGAAACAGTCATGTAGCTATGGGTTACAATCACGTTGTTATGGGTTACAGTCATGTCGTTTTGGGTAACAGTCATATCGCTATTGGTTACAGTCATGAAGCTGTTTATTACAGTCATGTCGCAACGGGTTACAGTCATGCCACTAAAGGTTACAGCAATGTCGCTATGGGTTACAATCATATAGATATTGGTTACAATCATGTCGCTATTTGTTACAGTCATGTCGCTATGGGTTACAGTCATGAAACTGTTGTTTACAGTCATGTCACTATAGGTTATAGCCGTGTCGCTATGGGTTACAGTCATTTAGCTATCGGCTACAACCGTGTCGCTATGAGTTACAGTCATGTCGCTATGGGTTAAACTCATGTCACTACAGGCTACAGCCGTGTCGCTATGGTTAACAGTCATGTCACTAAGGGTAACAGTCATTCCACTTTGAGTTAAGTCATGTCGTTTCGGGTTACAGCCATGTCGTTCTGTGTTGAAGCCATGCCGCAATGTCATGGCGATATGGTTTAACACCATGTCACTATAGGTTACAGTAATGTCGCTAGGGGTTAAAGCCATGGCGCTATGGCTTGAACCCATATCGCTTTGGGTTAGAGTCATGTCGCTATGGGTTACAGCCATTGTGCTTAGCGTTGTGCTTTTTTCATATACTATATGACATATTTGCTTTCAATCTATGTATATATTATTACGATGTATTATGCGCAAGGCTAGAATAATAATCTGTTTTGTTCTGTTCAATTTTTTCGCAAACATCAGCTGCGATGGCCGAGTGGTTAAGGCGTTGGACTTGAAATCCAATGGGCACTGCCCGCGTAGGTTCGAACCCTGCTCGCAGCGAACTGTTTTGATAAAGTAAATAGTTTTCTTAATATCAAAAAGAACGAGTGAAACTCTTACATGCAACATCAAATGTACTTAAAATATCATTGTTTAACCAAAAATGCTCTCCGTGTTGAAGCCATGTCGTTTCATGGGTTTCAGAAATGTCGTTATATGTTACAGAAATGTCGTTTTGGGTTACATCTATACAATTATGGGAAACAGCCATGACGCTATAGGTTACAATCATGTAATTTTGGGTTACAGCCATGTCCTTTCGGGTTACAGCCATGGCGCTTGGGGTTACAGGCATGTCGCTATCGTTTACAGTCATGTCGTTTTGGTAACAGCAATGTCGTTTTTGGCTACAATCATGGCGCTATTGGTTACAGGTATTGCGCTATGGGTAACAGTCATGTAATTATGGGTTACAGTCATGACCCTATGAGTTATAGTCATGTCGTTCTGGGTTACAACCATGTCGCTATGGGTTGCAGTCATGTTGTTATTGATAACAATCATGCCGCCATAGGTTACAGTCATGAAGATGTGGGTTACACTCATGTTGTTATGGGTTACATTCATTTCGCTATAGGTTACAGTCTCGAAGCTGTGGGTTACAATCATGATCTTATGGGTAACAGTCATGTCGTTTTGGGTAACAGCAAAGGCACTATGGTTTACAGTCATGTCGCTATGGGTTACAGTCATGACCCTATGGATTGCAGTCATGTCGTTTTAGGTAACAGCCATGTCGCTATGGGTAACAGTCATATCGCTATTGGTTGCAGCCATGATGCTATGTGTTGCAGCCATGTCGCTGTGAGTTGCAGTCATCTCGCTATGAGTTGCAGTCATTTTGCCATAAGTTGCAGCCATGTCGCTATGAGTTGCAGCCATTGTGCCATGTGTTGCACCCTTGTCACTATTAGTTGCAGCCATTGTGCCATGTGTTGCAGCCAAGTCGCTATTAGTTGCAGCCATTGTGCCATGTTTTGCAGCCATGTAGCTATTAGTTGCAGTCATTGTGTCATGTGTTGCAGCCATGTTGCTATTAGTTGCAGCCATTGTGCCATGTGTTGCAGCCATGTCGCTATTAGTTGCAGCCATTGTGCCATGTGTTGCAGCTATGTCGCTATTAGTTGCAGTCATTGTGTCATGTGTTGCAGCCATGTCGCTATTAGTTGCAGCCATTGTGTCATGTGTTGCAGCCATGTCGCTATTAGTTGCAGCCATTGTGTCATGTGTTGCAGCCATGTCGCTAGTAGTTGCAGCCATTGTGCCATGTGTTGCAGGCATGCCGCTATTAGATGCAGCCATTGTGCCATGTGTTGCAGCCATGTCGATTTTAGTTGCAGCCATGTCGCTATGAGTTGTAGCCATGTCGCTACGAGTTACAGCCAAGTCGCTATAAGTTGTAGTCATTTCGCCATGAGATGCAGCCATTGTGCCATGTGTTAGAGCCATGTCGCTATGAGTTGCAGCCATGTCGCTATGAGTTGCAGCTTTGTCGCTTTGGGTTGCAGTCATTTCGCTATGAGTTGCTCCCATTTCGCTCAGTTGCAGCTTTGTCGCTTTGGGTTGTAGTCATTTCGCTATGTGTTGCAGTCATGTCGCTAAGAGTTGCAGTCATGTCGCTTAGAGTTGCAGTCATGTTGGTATGGGTTGAAGCCATGTCGCTTTGGGATGCAGCCATGCTGTTTTCTTTGTCGTAGAGCGAAGTCGCTTAGGGTTGCAGACATGTTGATTCGACTTGCAGCCATATCACTTAAATAGGAGAAGTGCTGCCAGCAAGACTGCGAATGGGAATAAAATGTCTGAAAATCCAATATCGAACTGCTGGTACCACCCAGCCTCATCATGTCAGTCGGTACCGTGACTGACGTAGAAAACACGAAACCAGAGTTTTTAATCTGGCCAAAAAAGTTTACTGTCCAACTTTGAAAAAGTAAATGTGTTCTTATCCTACCAATTATCAAGCTTTAACCCTTTCCCAAACAACAACTGTTCCAAATTGAAAGAATTTGAAGCCGCCATTTCAAAATGTGATGGAATTGAAAATAATCTTCTGATAGGGCAGAAAACATTGTGGGAAAAGGAAAATTGCTCGTCCGGCAAGTGATCAAATGTCGTTATTGTTTGGGGAAGGGTTAAGTGGATTGAATATATTTTTTCAGTACCGATCAGGATATCCAATGAGCATAGACAGGTTTGCTGACAGCAGCAATGTAACAAATGATCTGTTGAAGAAGCGTACAACCCAACGTCATCGTCAATGTCAACGTCAACAAATGATAGTAACTACTTAGCAGATATGAAACATTGTCCATGTATGTTGCGATCGAATTAGATCTTAGCGACACAATAACATTGTTTAGTTTGTCACCACAGCTGTCGCCCAATTTATAACCATGACATAGTGTACGTATTGTTCTCTCTGCTAAAAAATGCGACAATAAGTATTAAGGTGTATAAATAAAGGTCTTATTAGCGAAAGGGACCGACTGAAAAGTACCAATCGCTCTCATTTTAAGTCGTTACAATTTTTATCGTTTGTAAGTAGTGTGCAAACTTAAACATCATTTGCTTTTTGCTCAAACATGCGACTATAACAATAAGTCTTTAAGTGAAAAAGTAAAGGTCTTATAAGCTTAAAGGTCCAACTGAAAAAGTACCACCCTCTCTATAACTGGGTTACTTTAGAATCTTTATACGATTGAATTTGAAAGGTAATTTACACATATTCAAAATTTAGCCACGGAAACGCTTTCTACTTTATGATTAAGGTCTTAACAACATACTTGTTCAGTATTAAGAAGCCATAAGAGTAAGGCATATCATTTAAATCCAGTAATCAGGGTTTGAATCTGTAGAGCCAGTCAAAAAGTCGAACGTTTTAACGCTTAAAACATAACAATTTGGAATTAAAATTAGGAAGGTACTAGTCACTAGTTTGTTTAATCAAATGCGTTAAGTTTTTTGTACTGCTTGGTAGTGGTTGTACCTTTACTCTTCTTGATTTGAAAAGCAATGTTCACAGATTAAGAACTTTAACCGCTTAAACGTTTCCTACTGTATGAGTAATGATTTGACATCTCAAATTGATATTGCGTTTAGTTAATACGTAGCATAAACAAGTATGAATTTGCACATGTATGACCAAGGGTAGAAAAGATGGCTTTAACACTTGCAGCTGCAATGACTTAGGTGTTGTGGCGTTTGACACCAAGTCGCATGGGCAATGCTCACAATTGAGCACGTTCTTCAAATACATGTATAACCAATGCTGTTCGGTTTATGACAAAAACAAGCACTTGAGAATACTGCAAACTATTTCGTCTTGGTCCAAAAGTAATACGCTGTGAGCAGGATTCAAACCTGTCCAACGCCTTTACCACTCTATGGATGCCGATATTAGGGAATACCTTCACAGGTAAATGGAAATATTTTCTTGAATGCGTTACTCTCGAGTTCGTATTACAGCCTTGTCTTCATGTGCTCTCTTAGCATAGCATGGTATTAATAACCTATCTAAGTTTTCTTCCGTTTAAGCGTTTTATTTTAAATAATGATCAATATAGGTTTAATAAGTTGCGGGTATATGTGTCTAGCGTTAATCAAATTGTGCATTTTACTAGTTATTGCCTCTGTTACAAAAGGTAAAAATTGCACATAGTTGTACAGAATTGGTACCACGCCTAAGATAGTCCTCAAGCCAAAGCACCTATATTCATAACATGGTGTCCACATTCTTTAATTCGTTTCCTCCATTCAAGGGTTGCATTTAAAAGTATGTTCCAACAAGGTAATTTGTTTGGGTATGTTGGTTTAGTGTTTAACGAACTGTGCATATCCATGAAATCGTTGGAATGTTTCTCTATCTGTTAAAGTATATAAGTACTGAGGCTTTGAAAGCATGTCTTAAGGACGTTCTCGGTAGCTTTTTTCTGCACACTTCATCTGCGCAGCCAAAGGAGATAATAATCTGTTACCGAAGAGGTGTTTGCATAGTAGTCGGATGAACTTTACTGTATGCATTTTTTTTCAAAGAACAATCATATTATTCAAACAACAGTAAATGGTTCTTAACAATATTATATATTTCTCATGTATATTAAGCCCCAAACTTTTATTTTTCAAGTTTAAAGTTATATTAGTCGCTTTTATAAATGTTTTTCAAATACAGTTACCATAGAAACTGTCATTTTCCAGAAAAACTAACTTGTCAACATATACTTGTTTTTGCATCTTTTATTTCAAGATTAAATTTTACTTCACATACTGAAAAATAAGAAAATTCTATGAAAGGAATTTTTAGATATCTTCATTTTTATGTCATATAGATGTCAAGTTTCATTGCTTTTTGCCGAATACAAAAAAATTGAAAAACCGATTTGGATTACAAAAAATGTTTAGATTGTAATAATTCAAAGTAACATTGAATTATAAAGTATTGAATGCATAAATACACGATTTTGTATTAATAAACCTTCCATAAATAATTTTATTACCTTTAAATATGGTATGGTCATTGTGACATTTTTTCCCCGAACAGTCACCATGGAAATTGCCATTTTACAAAAAAACTAACTCGTCGACCCCTATTTTTCTTTTCCTTTTTAATACAATTTTGAATAACATATAAAAAATTGAGAAATTTCCATGAAAGGATTATTTACTTAAAAACTGTAGAAAATGTCCTTAAAATAGATAGTTTATGTCTACTGCTTGGTATTGCCAGTACCTAAATGGTTAGGAAAACAAAATACATAATGTATGTATACTGATTGGTATTGTCTGTACCTTTACTGTTCGGATCAGAAAACAAAATACATTATGTATGTCCACTGATTGGCTGTGTTTGTACTTTAACTGATCAGATTAGGAAAACAAAATGAAATATGTGTCTACTGCTTTGATTTGTTTTTGCATTTAGCTGCTCAGATGAGGAAAACAAAACAAACACGTTTTGTATGCCTGCTGCTTGCTTTTATATTTACCGTAACTATTTAGATTAGGAAAACAAAATAAATAAAGTATGTCTACTGCTTGGCTTTGTTTGTGCATTTGCTGTATAGATTTGGAAAACGAATTACTGTTTGAATGTCTGCTGCTTGGTTTGATGTTTTCCGTAACTGCTCAAATAAAGAAAAAACAAATACATGATGTATGTCATGGTTAGGTTTGAATCTTTCCTTTCAGATTAAGAGATTGGTTTTGTTTACAAGTATACATTAACTGCTCGGAGTGGGAAAGGTAAATACATAGTGAGTGTCTACTGCTTGTTGCAATTTATGCCAAACATTGTTACCACCCGATCATTACAGTGTTATACAACATCCAAGCATGTCAATGCTCGAAGCAGGGTTTGAGCCTCCATGATACTAATGATAGGATCGGGCTTTGCAGCTGCGATGGCCGAGTGGTTAAGGCGTTTGACTCGAAATCAAATGGGCTATGCCCACACAGGTTATAATCCTGTTTGCAGCGACAACTAGTGATAGTTTTGATTGAATACATCATTTTCTAATTAGGTTTATGACTTTGAACAAATGTTTGAGAAATGTGTACATGTTTTATCTTATTGCAAAAGAATGTCACTGCGAGCAAGGTTCGAACCAGGGAAGACAATTCTGATTGAATTTTAAGTCCAATGCTTTAACCACTTTCTAATGATTACATTACCAGGCATATATATGTTTAAGTGGACAAGAAATAATCATAATTATATTAAAGACTTTTTGATAATTTTAAGATAGTGAAATTCATTGGGCGAATATAGGATACCGCTTTAAAGCTGTCTAGAAGGCGTGGCTAACTCTCGACAGAGCCTTTAGGACTCAACAAATTAAGCTATTTCAAGTACATATTAAAGACTAGCTGATGCATTGTTAAGACACTCTTCCGTGAACTAGATGTAATGAAAACTTGATATTTGCGATTTAGTGCATAAAGTACCAGTTTAACCCTTAGAATGTTTGGTAATTTTCTTTAAAACATAACTTCGTGTCGTCTGCTTTCCAAAACCATTAGATATCTGCTTAATTGTTGAGGAAAGTTACCCAGGGTAGCAAACAGGTGCATTTTGTTTACTTTTGCAGCTCAGATTTAAATGTGGTTCATGGTCATTACAATTGTAATTAGAACTTAAGCCGTGGATACGTCCTGCACTGTACGTTGGGGGTAACTGGCTAAATGAAAATGCGTTTTATCATCTTAACTTCTCGAAATTGATATCTTTTTAATAAACCTCTAGCGTAGTAATAAATATGTACATGCATTGACTCGCTGTGGCACAAATATTGGAATCTTGGCAGCTGCGATGGCCGAGTGGTTAAGGCGTTTGACTCGAAATCAAATGGGCTATGCCCACACAGGTTCGAATCCTGTTCGCAGCGACAACTAGTGATAGTTTTGATTGAATACATCGTTTTCTAATTAGGTTTATGACTTTGAACAAATGTTTGAGAAATGTGTACATGTTTTATCTTATTGCAAAAGAAAGTCACTGCAAGCAAGGTTCGAACCAGGTAAGACAATGCTGATTGAATTTTAGGTCCAATGCCTTAACCACTTTCTAATGATTGCATTACCAGGCATATATGTTTAAGTGGACAAGAAATGGTCATGATTATATTAAAGACTTTTTGATAATTTTGGGATAGTGAAATCCATGGGGCGAATATAGGATACCGCTTTAAAGCTGTCTAGAAGGCATGGCTAACTCTCGACAGAGCCTTTAGGATTCAACAAATTAAGCTATTTTAAGTACTATATTAAAGACTAGCTGATGCATTGTTAAGACACTCTTCCGTGAACTAGATGTAATAAAAACTTGATATTTGCAATTTAGTGCATAAAGTTCCAGTTTAACCCTTAGAATGTTTGGTAATTTTCTTTAAAACATAATTTCGTGTCGTCTGCTTTCCAAAACCTTAGATATCTGCTTAATTGTTGAGGAAAGTTACCCAGGGTAGCAAACAGGTGCCTTTTGTTTACTTTTGCAGCTCAGATTTAGATGTGGTTCATGGTCATTACAATTATAATTAGAACTTAAGCCGTGGATACGTCCTGCACTGTACGTTGGGGGTAACTGGCTAAATGAAAATGCGTTTTATCATCTTAACTTCTCGAAATTGATATCTTTTTAATAAACCTCTAGCGTAGTAATAAATATGTACATGCATTGACTCGCTGTGGCACAAATATTAGAATCATGGCAGCTGCGATGGCCGAGTGGTTAAGGCGTTTGACTCGAAATCAAATGGGCTATGCCCACACAGGTTCGAATCCTGTTCGCAGCGGCAGCTTCTGATCGTTTTGATTAAATACATACTTTTCTAATTAGGTTTATGAAATTAAACAAATGTTTGAGAATTGTGTATTTGTTTTATCTTATTGCAAAAGTAAGAGCTTTAAGGATATTCAACGACTTTAGATTATTGATGCCCCTATCAATGGCTAACTGTTGAATTAGTTGTGTGAATTACAATTACCTTACATTCCTATTTATGTGTAGTGGATAAATCGTGTGTGGTATCATCATTTATCAACATTTACTTGGACATACACAATTAAACGAACACATTGTTTTGATACAACAAGGCATCGAAGCTGCCAGAACATAGACCAGTATCCTTAAAACACATTAGTCCCTCGTTTATTGTAGCTATACAAGCAATGCATCTTTACATACATATGTGATACAATCAAGTTTTTCGTCCATCAACAATTCTTCATTGAAATATAGCTATTGATGCCGCATACTCCTTTCAATTGTGGTACATACACGCTTGCAGGGAGCATGCGAAATCAATGCTTACCAATCAAAATATAAACGTCTTGGGTTTCGGATCAATCAATGTCCTCGACGCCATTATATTTATATATACCATAGTTAAATGACTGTTCTTTGTATATAGATTATCTACATTTGATTAAGTTACTTATAGGCCTATGAGGTCGGGTGTAATTATGGTTATTTTGTTACTACTGTATATTACTTGAACACATGTCACTATAATAAACAATTTACTTACTTACTTACATGTTAGACTAACCGTACGTGAAAACCATACACTACAAGGCCTAGTGGTAGATCACACATGTCCCTACTCTGCGTGGGCTCAAATCCCAGCGACGGCATTTAAAATTTCGTAAGGGGTTCTCTCCCGGTTATTTTACAGAATGCTGATGGTTCTACAAGGCTTGATAAGCTCATATGGGTAATCAAGTTCGGGGTTTTCCTCCACCATTATAAACCATGCACCGCAACTTACTAGAAAACTGCTGACACGATTTAATGAATAATAAAGATATATTGGTTTACATGGTAACAGTAGATAACTAATACGGCATATCTTTTAACTTGTTCGTCTAAATTGAGCTCATAACTTCTACAAATAATACCTCATGCCGTACAAATTGTACATACGTGAGTTTAAGAAATGTTCTGTTATGTTCCAGTTTAACCCATTACCAAACAATAACGGAATTGAACACTTTGTTGCCGACGATTCTGGAAAACACTGTGGGGAAAGGAGAAATGGCTCGTAACGAGCCATTTCTCCTTCCACCACAAAGTTTTTACTCTATCAAAAGATGATTTTAAATTTCATTACATTTTAAAATGTCGTCTGCAACTTCTTTCAATATGGGACAGTCGAAAATTTGGCGTTTGGTTAAGGAATAAGAAAAGATCAGCATTGACTAAAGGGAGTGAATGTGGGACGACCGCAGATAAGATGGATGCCACCGTAAATAAGGACTGTCTTGTTTACACCCTCCCACGGAGATAACACTGACCAATAGGAACACGGTTCTATTCAAACCTCCCTATCATTGGGAGCGTCTTATCGTATAGCAGTCATGTGATACAGTAACATAGGTCACATGACATGGCTCACATAGTTTGTTTACAATTTCGTCGTTACTTGTAGGTAATGTGTGTTTCCCTCCATTTCGAAGTAAAGGCGAGAAGCATATTTAGCTTAGCAGCATATATTACGCAGGGAAAACGAAGTATTTCTTAACTTGACCAGGACGTTTCGTAGATTGACGCTTAATCTAATAGTCTTTACAAATGTATCTTAGATCTAAACAACTCGAACACAAGGTACATGGGAATCTGTCCATTATCAGATTTATTTCAACTATCAATGTAAATTTGGCAATTCAATATGTTTGAATAATAACATAAAAAACACACCAGACTGTTCTATAAACCAATGCTATGCTGGAACGCCAATTGCCACCCAAAGGTTGTGATAGAATTCAAGGTATACTGTTCTTTGCACTTTTGAATGGTACCATACAGAAATGTTGTGTATCGTCCTTTATACACTGAAATCCTTGATATATTTGCTAGGTTATTGTTTCAGTTATTAGATACACAATTAAATCGGTAATTATTCGGATATAAGTTTGTAAATGTTTTTATTCACTGAAGTAGATCAGAATATGTACTGTGCGTCGATTGACATAATTATTTCTATAGCACTTTCCCCGCAACAAATGTTTGCGTTTATAAATTATGAAGACAGCTTTGATATATATTTGGTGCAAATTTTGTTATAAACTAATATCTCAGTTGATGTTTTCATGGGCTAATTACGACATTGCTTATTAATGGTTGTGCTGTGTTGTTTATGAATTAAATCAGGAAAAAACATTTTAAGAAATTATCTGAAAGTTTTTGTCAATTAACTTTCATTTTGCACGTTATTTGTTCCTTCTGAAATCATTTCGACAATCCACTAAATTGACGTTGAACCGCAATACATTGAAAGCGCTTTCTTTTCATTTTCTTTTGAAATCTTTTGTTTTAGTTTTGTATTATTTTCATTCTGGGTCAGTTATCGTTGCATTCAGTAGCTTTATTAGAATGACCCGAAAGTAACGGATTACAAAAAGATAAGGTATCATCAAGTATTGAAAAAGTAGAACATACAATATTCATTTACGAATTATGTGCCGTATATTAACAAAAAATCGCAAAATATTCTATTACAAAAGTCTTCTTCATAATGCGCTATTTTGACAAAAACAGTTTGAGTTTAAAGGACAAACCTTGTGTTTGTGAAAACATATACTACCAAGGTTTAATAGTAATATAATCATCCTATTTATCATCTTTAGACAACAAAATATAGAGAAAATTGATCGTAAGGAGCAATTTTTCGTCTCTAGAATTAATTTTCTAATCTGAGAATGAGTAATTGAATCTTTAAGTTTGTTTACTACGACAAAATCACTTCGTTCTTGATTTACACACAGAAGTTCTTCCACTGTGAAAACAAAGGGTTCCAATTTCGCCCCACACAGTTCTTGCACTGTAACCACATTTTCTGACAGGCAATAATGATTTCGTAAATTTCCCTATCTCTAGGTGTTAGGGAGATAAATCGAGTGAGAGGGACCGTATTTCAACTGTGTAATATTAAAACATTGTTTACCAAAGGCTTTAGATAGCCGAAGAGAATTCACAGCAACAGTTTTAAAATCGGTGTCAAGAGCTTAGAGTATAATGGCTGACAGTCCTACGTTAATATCCACAGCCATTTTCGTAAGTCTAGTATTTTTAATAACACTCCGATAAATAGTGTACTTCCGCTGGTGTTTTAAAGCCGATAATCGCTTTAAGTAGACCATTGTCAGGCACACAGTTTACATCAGTTTGTATCGTCAAATTGATTGGTGAGTTTGAAATTAACCGTGCATTGTGAGTTGTATTTGCAGGAAGGACCATATAGCACAGAAGTGAACTTATGATGACCATTTGTTAAGGGGGAAGACGTATATGACAATACTTATTCTTTCTTTTTTTTTTTCATTTTTTGCACACAATAGCTGTCATTCCATATGTCATCATGGAATGAACCGACGTCGCAAAAGGAGTCCTATAAAAAGAAATTCAGGCTAAAGAACTTCCTTTTCAAAAGAATTAACATGACAAACACGAAACTATCGAATTGACTAAGCCCTTACTTATCAAATGATTGCGAGTTCAAATTTTTGTTATCGCAAAACTCATAAGTAATAGATCAAACCTTCATACAAAGTTGTCGGTACCTAAATACTTTTGTAAGAGTTTATTCTCTTTTTACATTTCTTTTAATAAGGTTTATATTACTAGATTCAAAACGTCCCAATCCATCTTGATGGCAATAAAATTATTTCAATTTACGACAATACTGTTTTGGAATTTGGTAAAATGTCAATCAGTTTTTGGCAACGGATGTATTTTGCACCATCTTATATATATGAAGCTCAGCCAAGCTTGTCATCAGTATAACATAGTTTGATCACCATCTCATCTATCATTTTTTTCTGATTTATGTTTCCTAAGTTGCAGTACATTCCCGAAATGACGTAACACAAATCATAAAACTTACTATTGGCGCACAACTTTATGTCAATTAGCTTAATGTCGAGGTCAAGCAAATTGATAGCACTTTCATTCGTCTTATTTCGTGCAATACTTAAGTAATTGCTTCATATTTTTTAAGCCATTACTATAGTCTTGCGTTGACCTCGTATGACAGTAACAATGTCGTGATTGAAGGATTCATTGACAAACCATTCTCTCTTTTGGCTGACCGTACGAGCACACTGATGCGATTCGCTGAGAAGGGCGTGGCATTAAACAAGCAACTTCCCTGTTGCTTTTTTGCTTTAAAGATGCTCTCAAGTTGCACGGGGAAATGTCCTACGAAATAGACGAGATATTTTTTACTTTGTCAATGATCGTAGTCTTAGGACAACGTTGCTAAGGATGATCAATAATTGAATATTTGCAAATCGCTTTTTTATTGTGCATATTGACTAATGTTTTACAGCACACATACAAGGGGATATGTGCGGAATCAAAAGACCGACATGCTTTCGTATTGATACAATACAATACATTGATGAAGTATTATACAATCACATTATCAAATCAATAGAGAAGACCAAATTGTTATTATTTCTTGACAAGGTATCTTCACGTAGACGATGAAAATCATGTAATTTTCGCATGTTGAAAGGTATAATCATGACAGAAAATAAGTAGCTCATCACACGTATATAATCATAATTGGTATTCTGAAAAGGGAGAAGGCATCATTGTAAATTATGTTTCTAAGATTATAATAGACGACAAATTAGAATTTTTGTGATAACTGTTTTGATATCTATGTCAATGATGTAAGGAGTCAAACCAACAATAAGTGTGTATACATGTATGTATGTATGTATGTCTGTCCTTTGGCCATAAGGCCTTTGTGTACAAATATCAATGATGTTCATTATATTCAGCGACACCACAGTATGTTAACCCTTGCTTTCCAAACCCAACTACCAAGTTAATGTAACTGAACGGATATGGGTTTGTGTAGACCGGCTTTACTATGGCGGAACTCGTAACGTTTTGGTGGAAGGCAATGCTTCCTCTATTACATAGCACTGACGGAATGCAACGAACACCTGTTCTATTCAACCCATTACAATACAATTACGACATTTAACCACTGAGTTGCAGACGACTTTGGAAAACATTGTGGGAAAAGGAGAAATTGCTCTCAACGAGCAATTTCTCCTTTTCCCACAATGTTTCTGCCCTATCAGAAGATTACTTTTCAATTTCATCATATTTTGAAATGTCGTCTGCAAACTCTTTCAATATTGGACAGTCAAACATTTAGCGTTTGGTAAAGGGTTAGGGACATCAGAGGAACCTTCGTTTTCACCGCAATTGACATGTAACCGGTGTCCACTGGTAAACGTGTCTGGTCGTTTATCAAGTTCAAAGAAAATCTTGGTATAGCGCTTGAAATCTTCATTTGAAAACGAAAGAGGTCCAGAGAGAAGCAAAATGGCGACTTCCTAATCTTGTAAGAGGCGTTTTCGTTGGACAAAGCCGAAGAGTTCAGAATGCTGGGCTAGTTGACTGGCTAATAAAAAATTGTTTCCTGGTGACAAAATCGGTAACGTTCTTAATGCACAAATTTCCCTTTTTGTTTTATAACAATCATTGATCTGTCGTCAGATTTTACAACTTCCGAGATATAATGTTACTAAAATGAAAAAGATGTCGCAAGGCGTAAGCTTTTAGGAAAACGGCTTTGGGCAGCAAAAGGGACGAACAAAAGCCATCTGAATTCAAGTGAATTTCATAAAACAGCTAGGTCATATAATTCATTGTATATGTCTCTTCATGCCAGAATCGCTTATGAAATTCAAAATTCAGGAAGGATATACAGGTATGGGATCAGGAAACCAGGCATAAAGGTATCTTTCCGGACCTTGAATACTGTAAACGAAGCTAAGTAGAGGGGAGAAAGACATTAATACGTATGTAAATATACGAGTGTTTAATTAAGATTTGCACCACAGTGAAATGTGTTTCATTTCGACTGCTGGAGCGTTATCAGTCCTCGATGGATAAAAACTAAATAATCAACAACGGTAACGTTACACAAGGAATGCACCAAACCTAGACAACCATTGTATGATTATTCAAATTTTTGTAAAGATATTTCTGTTTTTCTTGTATGTTTGTTGTTAAATGCCGATTTAAAATTGTTTCTGTTATATCACGAAATTCCATAAATCAAACACTATTGAGCGTATAATAAAACGTGCCCATTTACAGTCATAATTATATCTTCATAACACGGAGTGCCGTCAAGAGACTCTCAACTAATCTACCATCATGCTCTGATATTTGGCAATACCATGGCGGTGTATCGAACCCATCAACCTTCATCACACGAGACGGCCCGGACCCTCTTCCAACATAGCATTGCTTCATTACGCTGGTCCATCGTGAACAAAACGAAGAACCACACAACTCGTGAAAGAAAGCAAAGGTCTTCTCCATACAAACACGTAATATTAAACATGGCTTATGTGAAGGTAACAACAAAGCCATCTCTACGAGACGATAAAAATCATAGTTCCAACACCTAAGGGTTCGGCATGGATTGACCTAACTATTCAGCAGTCATGTAATCACGTGCACCAAACACTCAACAAGTGAATGTCAATGCGTTTCACTCATAGGGGACAGAAAACATAAAAACACGTAAAAAAACATTCGGTGAATGTCGTTTCATTTACCTGGAAGTGGTAGGAAATACTTGGTCCCACAGATACGCATTTTGTTTCTTTGCTGTGATTTTTTAGACTATCAATTCACCGATTGGCTTTGCCAATGTGAAACTAAACAGCAAACGGAGTTATGCATAATTTCTCCAGTCCTTTACAGCTCACGTCAATTCTGAAGAGTAACTTTAACCTATGAGGAACTAAAGTTCTTTAAAATTTCATAATGTTCAATCAGCTGCAGCCTATTTAAAAAACCAATGTGACGAAAGGACTATGTACATTAAAGTAAATAAGTTATTTTTTCTTTTTCTTTTTTCGTCCTGTTCGTCTTTCGACGAATCACACAATTGCAAATAGGGAATTGGACATACAATTCGAGCATTCTATATGATGATAATAAAGGCATACTTACCAAGCGTTTTGTCAATGCGGTAGAGCTAAAACGTATTTGAGACGATTTGGAAACCTCCTAGAACCGTACTGAACAAGGCATCTCATGCATCGTAATCTCATGGAACCCAAACATACAAGCTTCAACCAGACTTGAAATGCATAATGAGCTATTGAACCTATTCAATCATACACATTTGACCAGAACACAAAATACATCTAGCATTAAAAGCCATTTAAACATCCAGATTTGACCAAGGCATAGCAAGCTTCATGAATGTCATAAAACCCATTTAAACATACAAATTTGATGAAGACACGACATGAAAAATATTCATCATGCAATTCATTTAGACATGCAAGTATAAACCGGAATGAAATGCATATCGGACTTGATGAAACCTTTTCAAACATACCATGTTGACCAAGACACAGCATGCAACATAACTTTCCAAAGCCTTTCGAAACATATACATTTGACCTAGACACAGAACGTATCATGAACGTATTGAAACACATTAAAACACGGATATATAACTACTTTTGACCAAGACATAACATGCAGAATGGACTTTGTGAAACCCATTCTTACGTACAAATTTGATTCAGGCACAACATTAATTATTGACATTTCGAAACTCATTCAACCAATTTGACCAAGACACTGAGTGCATCGTGGCCTTTATTATAATTCATTCGGTTATACGAATTTGACCAAGAGACAACATGCATCATAACCTTTTGAGATTCATTTCAACATACACATTTAAACGAGGCAAAATATTCATCATGAATATTTTAAAAAAAAAGAACTATAACAAACAAACCAAAATTGAGCCACAATTACAATGACCTGTAATGGGGCAATGGGCTACATTCCTTTCCCCATTCACTGTCCGTGTATATAGCGGTATGGTGTAAGGAGCCCCCGTACAAACACCACCTATCTCGGCGCGGGAACTGTTTACCCAGGTGGGGGTGCCCACTAGCCGGGCTTTCCCGTGTAACTTCGAGCCCGATAATCCCCGAATAGCCACCCGACCGATTACAATTCCATTATTAACCTATCACGAGTTATCGCGATTTCTCGTTAACTTCTCGCGATAACTTCTTGAATTTGGCGCGACTTTCCCCGCCGGGAAGTCCTCAAACCAACCCAATGCCCTGTATGGAATTTTTGATTTTCTGATTTTTATTCTTATTTAAAAAAAGAATCATCGGGTGTACAAGTCAAAGTAATAAAGATTTCTATGTAATATTTCTAGTATATAGTTCGCCAGGAGCATTGTTATGAAGGTAGAAACGACTCAAGACGAGCAATGACTTCTTTTGTCAAAACGATTTACTAAATTGCCAGGTAGTTGAAAACTAGAACGTATGGGGCAAGCGTCTCAAAGGGCCAAAATGACTCATTCTCCGATCGTAAAACTGAATGAAATACAACTTTGATTTTCGAATCGAGTGAAATAGTTTCTTTTCAGTTTTAGCGACAGTTTGTCTGAATGGTGGAAATTAATTTCACTCTTTACATATAAACCAGGCCGTGAGTAAACCAGGCCTATAAGGTGAACTGACACACATATGGCAAGCTGGTTTTAAAGCTGCTTGTCCACAGAAGATCGGAAAATTGAAAGTCAAAATAAGACATCGTTGTAATAATACAATTATTGTATTGTTGTATGATGCACAATGGGAAGTAGTAATTGTAAGCATAGTTAAATTGAGAAGCGTCAAAATATTTGCAAGTAGCAATTTCACTTTCTTGCATTGAACTGGAGTTTTCTGTTTGTATCTTTTTTTGTTGTTGTTGTTTTTTTTTTTTAAATCTTAAACAACGTCACATATAGTAGTTTTCTGGTGGTGTTTCTTCTTTTTAGTATCTATCTGCTATTTATATACGTTTCTTTTGTTTTCTTTTTATTTGAAAATATACAAGATCGATTTTCTTCTTCCTCTGTATCTGGATAAATGTTGAAAGTCACAAATAGATTTTTTTATGCTCATCTTCCAGTGTCTGTAGACGCCCCAATGATGACGTAGGACCTTAATGTCGGTGGTAGAGACATTGGGAGATGACTAAGTAGATCTATGAATCTATCCTTTGTTGCAGTAAAAGTTTTTCCCATTTACTTTACTTTCTCATCTGTTAACACCTAAATATCTTAAAATTAAAAGGCATATCTATATATATATCTATATATATTATTTTTTCTTTCCCTACTACACTACATGTAATTTTGGCCCTTAATTTGAATTGTCTTATACCTCATGCTGTACATATTGTACCTGAGAGATTAAAGAAATGTTCTGTTCTGTTCTGTATCTAAGTATGTACAGTCTATTTGCGACAGGCCTCAAAACTGTTGTAACGCTTTTTCAGATAAAAACATGTACAAGTTTTATAACACAATGGATAGGCTTTGGAGCTTGGTAATCTTTCAGTTTTCATAAATCAGAGTAAGACATGATAATGTTGTATTTTCGTTTCCCTTTCAAATTTCGACCAACATATAGCCATCCTAATGTGCCTTGTCATCAGGTAGAACACGATAAAAAGCACGTTTAGTCACTTGTCCTACTTTCACAGACAGCATTTGTTCACTCTTTCTCTAATATAAAAGACTACGATCTTTTTTCCAACAAACCTAAACTATACCGTGCTTCATTTGTAAAGAATGATGTCAGTCTTCGTTGCAAATCTTTGTCGCTGTCAACTAACCAAGTAAATCTTTGTCTTTGCAATACCATTAGCATACGTGACATAAGAAGCAACATTGACAAAATTAAAACATGTTCTAGCCTCTTGTATCAAGTGCTTGTAGTTTCCTCTCAATTTCTTAATCAAAGGCCGTTTTTCATATCATATGATGGCTGCATACTATCAGTGAAAGTCTTGACATGAGAAGTGAAGCAAATACTATGTAAAACATGTATCAATCTGTATATGTCATGTACGTTTTTCTTTTTCATTTTGTCTTCTCTTTTTTTCTTTATTTATTTCCTTTACATATATAAATTCTTATAAATTCTTGATTGGCTGTATTTGATTTATGTTCATTGTATATTTATTGTAAATGCTTTTGTTGGGAATTTTATATCAATCAATAATCGTATCCGCCTACTGTAGGAACCAAACATATGTTTCTTTGGGGACCTTTTCTTAGGTCGTGACAAATTTGAGTAAACGCTTATCTTTGGTTAGAATGGATTTATTTTATTGGTTGCATAGTTAGGTGACCCTGTTTGAGTTAAAGTTCATTTGTTAATTGTGTCGCAATTAATCAGTATGCTAAACGGATTCCAATGCATGAATCATGCAGTCCGAATCTAAATGAGGTCATAAGGACACTAAATCTTTTGTAAATCGAAAACTAACACATGGCGAATCATTCTTGGGACGTAACCTCTTTCATTTGAATAGAAGAATCATGTTGGAAAAGAAAAATATATCTAAAAAATGAAACTAATCGTTATACTAAAACATGATTCCACTTATCCACCGACAAATTAATTACTTTTCTTCTTCGTGTCTGATTCGACGTGATAAATAAATAGCCTCTGATATAAATGTCAAGTGAGAAATGAAAAGTGTGAGTAGCTATTTGTTTTGAAAAAAACTATTGTGACAAAAGAAAAAAATGCTTAATCCTCATGACGAGTAATTACTTCCTTTCTCAAAGCTAGTTATTTTCATCTTGATGGATTCACTCGCTTGTTTGGGGTGGGGGGTCAAATGGATTTTTTTGGGGACTGTGTTGTGGTCGGGTGGGGTTTAAATTTGGATTTCAACAGTATTAAAGCCATATTGCAACGATCAGTGCACCTTTTTGCAATTCTTTTATTTCTATACCAGAAGTGGATGATATGGTTAACGATATTCTTTTCAAGTCGCTGAATACTTTTCCGCGTTAATCTTGGTATACATATTTTAGGGATTGTGCAAATGATAGAATGACACATATATATATATATATTGATAGACACAGTGGTATATAGATATAATCATGTAAGTTCATAAACAAAGGGATAGATAAGTAAGCAAACAAATGGATGATAAATGAAACTCCAACCTGATAAAGATGATAGTCAAATAGATAAAATATTAATGAATGAAAACTAATGTAGATGGATAGATGCGTATTTACAGGAGAAGGGGAAGCATTTGAACACAAATCTCTATACAGTATTCGAGTCGAGGTTAATGTTTTCGGTTTATCCGATTACCAAACAGTAACGCCATTTGATCAGTGTATTGCAGACGACTTTGGAAAACGTTGTGGGAAAAGGAGGAATTGCTCGTTAAGAGCAATTTCTCCTTTTCCCGCTTCGTTTTCTGTCGTATCAAGAGGGTATTTTTCAATTTCATCATATTTTGAAATATCGTCTGCAAACTCTTTCAATATGGAACAGTAAAAAATTTGGCGTTTGGTAAAGGTTTAAGAGATTTTACATAGCAACGTGGCTTCTACATTAAAACGATTTCACCGTGATTCATCATAAAGAACGTCATGGAAAAATTAGGCCATATGGTTATGTTGGATCAATGAAACTCGAAAATAACCGGGTTATCAAATCAGTCGTATCACTATTATCACTGTTTAAACCTGCTTCCTTTTATCAAATGTGAAGCAAACGAAATAACAATGGAAATGGATTCCCCACAGACCGTACAAGTATGAGTCTTAATTGATTCAATCCTTTATCAAACGCCAATTTTGGACTGTCCCAAATTGAAAGAGTTTGCAGACGACATGTTAAAATGTGATGTAATTGAAAGATAATCTTCTGATGAAAAACTGCTCATTTATTTATCATGTTGTCATAGTGGTTTCAGGCGACATCTGCAACACATACACCCAAAACCCAAATACAGAATTGCAGCATAAGGGTTTAACCTTATTTACGGTAAATCCCGGTAACAGCCGGTCTATCGCCGAGACGCGGGTCCAGGGGGTCAACAAGGTACCGGTATTCGGACATCATAATTGCAATTAACGCGGCGAGCAATGTCTTTTTGAATTGGATGTGTAAACAAAGACTTGTACGTTGACCTCAGCCACACGGCAATCGAAATAGGACTGGTGCAAAAGTGTTGTATTGTGTGTTTAGAAAGCATGGTATCTAGGACGGTGTTGTA
The DNA here is from genome assembly GCA_947846245.1 of Cerastoderma edule. NCBI lineage: Eukaryota > Metazoa > Mollusca > Bivalvia > Cardiida > Cardiidae > Cerastoderma > Cerastoderma edule. Next base: position 23,761,894 of record OX401406.1, read on the forward strand.
AGTGTTTCGCAATACACTTTTGAAGTTGTTTTCTAAATTCTGTTTAATCTGATTATTGCGGTGTCTTTGTTGTCTAGGATTCTTTATCATAAATGGGACAGGAGTCACAGAACATGGCTTCCTTTTAATGTTAACCCTTACGAAGGGTATCTTTATATTGCAATACTTTGTGAGAATATATCTTGAATTTAATTTTTGAGTTTTCTTCTAAGGATTTTATCTAAAAACATTGTTTATGACATAGGAACTAGTATAAATTTAATGGTACAGTAAACTTGAGAAAAAGCACCAAGTAATATAGTAATTTATATCAATTAACAGAATTCAATTTAGATTTCATTGAAACGTGATTTTCTACAACTGCATACACTTTTGGAACATATATCGACTTTCACCACTTTTATATCACTTACTAAGAATAATAAAAATTCATTAATCGCAAGTCAAAATAATTAATAGATCAAACTTATGACACATTTCGTTTCCTGTTGTTACACAATGCGTTAGCATTGAGTCAGAGGCTACATTTATCTAATACAATATTGTTATTGCCATCGCTGTTAAATCAACGGTATTTATTGTTCTACCTGAGAAACGAATAGATATATCAAATGCTACTCCATTACTTTATTCTTGTCTTTTTATAATTATATTTTGCTTCAAATGAGCTCTTTCTAACATGATAGTAGAGTGTTCATTTCCATGCAAAATGGTAACCATCGACTGATAAAACCATAACGAACTTGTATCTTAATACCATGTGATATTATGGACAAAAGTAAGGCTTTCTGTGTCTGTAATTTCTCATTCAATTCTGTCGTCGACTTAATTAGGTCGTCCGTCCCAGTAAAGTCCAGACTGAAAGGATGGGCCAGACTTTTATAATAACACCAACGAAATTTTCAAGTATGTTAAGCCTGCAAGTTATAGAGAATTTTTGTTTAGTTTTGATGTGATTATTGTTAGATAAGTTCACTGCCTCCAAGGGAGGTAAATCATATTTTCAACGATACTGTAGTTGTCTTCCTCACATGTGAATATGAAATATAGATACCAATATAAATGATGGAAATACTACAAGTCATACATATTTGGCTTATCCGGATTGTTAATTATATCGAATCAGCATAACGTGTCAGTTTATTAAGTATTATTATCATTTGCTTGATCATGGATTTTTTCATTTAGATTTCTTTTTTAGATAATTATGTTACAAATCTTGTTTTATCATAATTATTATAATAATAATAATAATAATAATAATAATAAT